>JACEFZ010004965.1:75000-184922 GCA_014155875.1 Cepaea nemoralis | reverse complement strand
CGGGTTCCCCACTTACCTTGTGGCTCTAAAATGCTATACCTTGTACACATTCTGTACTACTGTCTGTGTGTAGTTTGTACTACTGTCTGCAGTCTGTACTACTGTCTGTACACACACCATACTATTGCCTGTACACACACTGTTCTACTATCTGTACACATACTGTTCTATCTGTACACACACAGTTCTACTATCTGTACACACAGTTCTACTATCTGTACACACACTGTTCTACTATCTGTACACATACTGTTCTACTATCTGTACACATACTGTTCTACTATATGTACATATACTGTTCTACTATCTGTACACACTGTTCTACTATCTGTAATACACTGTTCTACTATCTGTACACACATTGTGCTACTGTCTGTCTACACACACACTGTTCTACTATCTCCACACACACTGTTCTACTATCTGTACACATACTGTTCTATCTGTGTACAGGTGACTCACTTCTTGTACTGCACTGTCCTAGGCTCCTCTCTAGGTGGAGTAAATTCCTTCGGACGACCTGCTGAACTAGGAGACTTCAGTTTAGCACTTTCAGATTCCATCTGCCGCCACTTGCTCACCAAGTTTTTGGCTGCTCCTCTTTCTGGCAGCTCCTCCTCATATTTTGGTGGCTCGTCCCCTCTGACAACATCATCCCTGCGAAGTGGCTGGTTCTCCAGCACGCCAGACTCAGCTGGTCTGTTGTACTCAGCGTGGAAGTGCTTGGGCTGGTTCTCATACACCCCTGAGTCCCGGGGGGGAGGCGTGAACTCCTTCTTAGCCTTGGGGCTGGTCGGACTCTTGGTTCCTGCTTCCATCTGACGAAACATTTGAGCAATATTTTTGGCCATGCCTCGTTCGGGCAGGGCTTCCTCCAGCGGGTCAGTGGAGTGAACAATATCAGGTTTAAACTCAGGAGTGCTTTCAACAACCACCACCTGGTGTGACCTGTCATCATCTCTTGGAGGCGTGAATTCCTTTCTTCTGCCAGGTGACTGTGGAGGTGAACTAGTAGTGGATTCAAACTGCTTAAACTTTGCAGCCACTTTTTTAGCAAAGCCTCGTTCTGGGAGATAATCTTCCGGCTGTTGGAAAGACACGATAATAAAAATTATTATATTGTGCACACAATACATAAAGCAACTTAGAACCAGGAAATAACATGTCAGAAATGAAACAGATATACAAATGGAATTCCTGTGTGCTACCGAAGCCATCAGACAAACAAGGAATAGTTACACTGTAATCTACAGTGTATGTTGTGAGAGGTTTGTATGAGACTGACTGCTTCAAGCTGCAGACAATGTCAGCTGCAAGTCCAACACATCACGAGCATCTTGTTGAGGTGCATGGCCTGAAACAGACACCAGAGATCACGACCATCCATTTCTGGCCTCATATCGTCTAATAAAGCCAAGGCCATTTTGGCTTAATTAATTATGTCTTGTCCAGATGTTGAAGTTTTCCACATACATCCTGCTCTCTCTTCATCTTCACTGATTCCCTTTGTCATGTTGGTTTGGGCAATCAGGCTTCTGCCCAGCTCCTCTCCTCCAGGAGAATTATCAGTTTGTGTACTGACATCAACTCACAACACAATGGCAAGAGTGTCAAGAATATTTTCCCACTGTCTTTCTCTATCCCTTGTTGTATTAATCTTATGAATTGTTTCAATTAGTTCCAGGTTCTCTTTTCTCATAATGTGCTAAAACTGCCTCCTTGTGGAGTTTGTGAGGTGCTTTTTTTCTGTCTTTGTCTCTTCCACACAAATTACTCTTGCACAAACCCAAATTTCTGTATCTTTGAGGGATTTTTATTGCTTACTTACTAACTCTCCAGGATTTAAAGCCATATCTTAACATTTATTCTGTGTAACATGCAAGAATGATATTTCTGACTATTAAAGTTAAAGACGTTTAATGTTCTATATTTTATGAATTGCAAATTTTTTCTTGACCTCTCTTTTCTTTATTTACACTGGGGAAAAGACAAAACAGACAACTGTTGGTTGTCAGCAGATTACATGGTAGTCACTAACCACTGATAAGGGATGCACATGTGCTGATGTAGCTTGTTTACGAAGCACCCCTAAGCAGGACCAATCTTCACCTGCCCATGACATATCCTGGAAACAAGACACTAGTCTGGCTACGCAAGCCATCACCCACCAAGACTTGTCTTCACCTGCCCATGATATATCCTAGAAACAAGATACTAGTCTGTACACCCAAGGCAGCACCCACCAAGACTTGTCTTCACCCGCCCATGATATATCCTAGAAACAAGATACTAGTCTGTCCACCCAAGGCACCAAGACCTGTCTTAAGCTGCCCATGACATATGACATATCCTAGAAACAAGACACTAGCCTGGCTACCCAAGGCAGCACCCACCAAGACCTGACTTCACCTGCCCATGATATATCCTAGAAACAAGATACTAGTCTGTCCACCCAAGGCACCAAGACCTGTCTTAAGCTGCCCATGACATATGACAATCTAGAAACAAGCACTAGCCTGCTACCCAAGGCACACCCACCAAAACCTGACTTCCCTGCCCATGATATATCCTAGAAACAAGATACTAGTATGTCCAACCAAGGCACCAAGACCTTCTTAACTGCCCATGACATATGACATATCCTAGAAACAAGACACTAGCCTGGCTACCCAAGGCAGCACCCACCAAGACCTGACTTCACCTGCCCAGACATATCCTAGAAACAAGAAATTAGACTACCAAGCAGCATCCACCATGATCTCCACTTTTATGAAGCTATTGGAAATTGCAAACGTTGCATGCTGTGAGACTAAGTCACAACAATTTCTCATGATGATGGTAGGCAATAGGGAATCAGCACTCACATCATGCACATCCCACATGGAAGGCACACAAGTATTCTTGGAACCTGTGTGTCTGCCTACTGGGATGTCCTTAGTCCGGCTGTTTGTTTTGTAAAGGGTCAACAACTCAAGATGACAGCAGCAGTCATGGAAATGATACTACATTTTCTTCTTCTTCTTCACTTTTCTGGCATGTTTGTTTTTGGATGTAATTGTATTGCGCCTGTTTACAGCAAGCTGCGATATTTGCAAACTTTCGGCAGACACATCCGACTTCTTCAGGCATTTGTTGACTGGGTCAACCTCCTCAGTGGAAATGATATTAACCCTAACCAGGAACCCGTATGCAGATGTTGCAATCCCAAACTGTCATGATCATGTCATACATTCCTTGAGATGGTCAGACTGACCTATCTGCTGGCATGGAGGTTTACTTTTGAGTGTCACAGGATGTTTGTACTAGTATTATGATTGGCTTTAGGATTCGTCTGTGTCACATGTGGTCAGAGAAATGAGTACCGGAAATAATTTTGGGAAAATAAATGCATAGATCGACAGTTGTGTGTGATTTAGGATAGGAAGATAAACTGTAATGACAGTTACACTGATGAATAAATCACATCAATTAATGTCAGAAGCATCCTGACACCCTTGGTGATCATATGTGGCAGTGAAGTGATTGGAAGACTGGAACGTTCTTGGTGTCTCCTGCCCAAGTCTGCCTCTCACCTGCTAGCTATTCCCCAGTTAATTCGAAATGCAAGTGCACATCTCCGTGGACAGTCTGATTAGACAGCAAATGAGTTTAACAGGAGTGGTTTCCAAAAAAGTAGGACATGTCATCTGTGTATACGTGGGAATACAATTTTGTCATCTGTGTATACATGTGTGCAAATCTTGTCATCTGTGTACAAGTAGGTGCACAACTTGGAGCATCACAGATGGACATACAACTACTTGAGGATCATGATCATGTCTCAGACAGATATTACTGATGCATGGGTGAGACAGGCCGCCAATTCCAATCAATCTCCTTCAAATGTTCTCACTAACAAAAGTGTCTGTTGCACTTTAAACCATTTTTATTTTTTTTTGGGGTGGGGACCGTCGGGATTATTCCAAGCTCCTGTGTGTTGTAGACCTCTCACATAGTGATGGGACTTAGTCTTATCCTCTACTTCAGTCTACATAAGATTCTACTACTTTACCTATCCCTAACATGAACAACAGCATCATCAACTATTGAGGTATCATTACTATGAAGAGGTATATCATCATGAACAACAGCACCATCAACTTTAGAGGCATCATTACTTTGAAGAAGAACATCATCATGAACAACAGCACAATCAACTATTGAGGCATCATTACTATGAAGAAATCTGGCCGACACTCAGTTCTCCAGGAAAAGGCCAGCCGCAAACATAATCAGATTGCAACCGACACCATTAGTATTGGGACTCTTCGCTGGCTGTTGCAGCAGATGATGGAGCACGTGTTGGAATGTCCTGAGTGCTGTGATGTCAGTTCTTGACTCAACTCAACTCATACTATGAAGAAGGATAACACCACAAACCACCACCCCCACCATCAGTACTAATATAACTACCATACCATTATCATCTGTGTAAAAGCATGGGGGAAACAACTCTACAGAAGAGGCACAAGCAGACACAGAGAAATGATGCTGGATGGCGCATCTTTTACCACATCAACAGAAGCAGACACAGAGAAATGATGCTGGATGGGGCAAGTCGGCGGCATCTTTTACCACATCAACAGAAGCAGACACAGAGAAATGATGCTGGATGGGCAAGACGGTGGCATCTTTTACCACATCAACAGAAGTGGTCAAGAACATCAAGGACCGGAATCTGTGACAATACATGAACACCCATGGCAGGACACATGATGATGATGACTGGGACATCCCAAACATCATGTTTAACACTTAGACAATATTATAATCTGTACCATGTCTGTGAGAGCAGTTTAAGACAAATGAAACACTTTGTGTAGTATCTTTAAACTGTCAGGGCTGACTTATTTTTATGACATTATACTTTAAGAGAAGGGCAATAACTGTTGGGGTAGAGTGCTTGCATCTCATTCTAGGGACAGACTTCAGCAAAAACAAACAGGCAACACGAGTGATGGTGTGACAAGTCAGCATAAACGTTCTTCTGTAGACAGTGGAGACAATGTACAGCTGGCTTTCCTTCTGTTCACTTACCTTGTGGCTCTAAAATGCTATACCTTGTACACATTCTGTACTACTGTCTGTGTGTAGTTTGTACTACTGTCTGCAGTCTGTACTACTGTCTGTACACACACCATACTATTGCCTGTACACACACTGTTCTACTATCTGTACACATACTGTTCTATCTGTACACACACAGTTCTACTATCTGTACACACAGTTCTACTATCTGTACACACACTGTTCTACTATCTGTACACATACTGTTCTACTATCTGTACACATACTGTTCTACTATATGTACATATACTGTTCTACTATCTGTACACACTGTTCTACTATCTGTAATACACTGTTCTACTATCTGTACACACATTGTGCTACTGTCTGTCTACACACACACTGTTCTACTATCTCCACACACACTGTTCTACTATCTGTACACATACTGTTCTATCTGTGTACAGGTGACTCACTTCTTGTACTGCACTGTCCTAGGCTCCTCTCTAGGTGGAGTAAATTCCTTCGGACGACCTGCTGAACTAGGAGACTTCAGTTTAGCACTTTCAGATTCCATCTGCCGCCACTTGCTCACCAAGTTTTTGGCTGCTCCTCTTTCTGGCAGCTCCTCCTCATATTTTGGTGGCTCGTCCCCTCTGACAACATCATCCCTGCGAAGTGGCTGGTTCTCCAGCACGCCAGACTCAGCTGGTCTGTTGTACTCAGCGTGGAAGTGCTTGGGCTGGTTCTCATACACCCCTGAGTCCCTGGGGGGAGGCGTGAACTCCTTCTTAGCCTTGGGGCTGGTCGGACTCTTGGTTCCTGCTTCCATCTGACGAAACATTTGAGCAATATTTTTGGCCATGCCTCGTTCGGGCAGGGCTTCCTCCAGCGGGTCAGTGGAGTGAACAATATCAGGTTTAAACTCAGGAGTGCTTTCAACAACCACCACCTGGTGTGACCTGTCATCATCTCTTGGAGGCGTGAATTCCTTTCTTCTGCCAGGTGACTGTGGAGGTGAACTAGTAGTGGATTCAAACTGCTTAAACTTTGCAGCCACGTTTTTAGCAAAGCCTCGTTCTGGGAGATAATCTTCCGGCTGTTGGAAAGACACGATAATAAAAATTATTATATTGTGCACACAATACATAAAGCAACTTAGAACCAGGAAATAACATGTCAGAAATGAAACAGATATACAAATGGAATTCCTGTGTGCTACCGAAGCCATCAGACAAACAAGGAATAGTTACACTGTAATCTACAGTGTATGTTGTGAGAGGTTTGTATGAGACTGACTGCTTCAAGCTGCAGACAATGTCAGCTGCAAGTCCAACACATCACGAGCATCTTGTTGAGGTGCATGGCCTGAAACAGACACCAGAGATCACGACCATCCATTTCTGGCCTCATATCGTCTAATAAAGCCAAGGCCATTTTGGCTTAATTAATTATGTCTTGTCCAGATGTTGAAGTTTTCCACATACATCCTGCTCTCTCTTCATCTTCACTGATTACCTTGTCATGTTGGTTTGGGCAATCAGGCTTCTGCCCAGCTCCTCTCCTCCAGGAGAATTATCAGTTTGTGTACTGACATCAACTCACAACACAATGGCAAGAGTGTCAAGAATATTTTCCCACTGTCTTTCTCTATCCCTTGTTGTATTAATCTTATGAATTGTTTCAATTAGTTCCAGGTTCTCTTTTCTCATAATGTGCTAAAACTGCCTCCTTGTGGAGTTTGTGAGGTGCTGTTTTTCTGTCTTTGTCTCTTCCACACAAATTACTCTTGCACAAACCCAAATTTCTGTATCTTTGAGGGATTTTTATTGCTTACTTACTAACTCTCCAGGATTTAAAGCCATATCTTAACATTTATTCTGTGTAACATGCAAGAATGATATTTCTGACTATTAAAGTTAAAGACGTTTAATGTTCTATATTTTATGAATTGCAATTTTTGCTTGACCTCTCTTTTCTTTATTTACACTGGGGAAAAGACAAAACAGACAACTGTTGGTTGTCAGCAGATTACATGGTAGTCACTAACCACTGATAAGGGATGCACATGTGCTGATGTAGCTTGTTTACGAAGCACACTAAGCAGGACCAATCTTCACCTGCCCATGACATATCCTGGAAACAAGACACTAGTCTGGCTACGCAAGCCATCACCCACCAAGACTTGTCTTCACCTGCCCATGATATATCCTAGAAACAAGATACTAGTCTGTACACCCAAGGCAGCACCCACCAAGGACTTGTCTTCACCTGCCCATGATATATCCTAGAAACAAGATACTAGTCTGTCCACCCAAGGCACCAAGACCTGTCTTAAGCTGCCCATGACATATGACATATCCTAGAAACAAGACACTAGCCTGGCTACCCAAGGCAGCACCCACCAAGACCTGACTTCACCTGCCCATGATATATCCTAGAAACAAGATACTAGTCTGTCCACCCAAGGCACCAAGACCTGTCTTAAGCTGCCCATGACATATGACATATCCTAGAAACAAGACACTAGCCTGGCTACCCAAGGCAGCACCCACCAAGACCTGACTTCACCTGCCCATGATATATCCTAGAAACAAGATACTAGTATGTCCACCCAAGGCACCAAGACCTGTCTTAAGCTGCCCATGACATATGACATATCCTAGAAACAAGACACTAGCCTGGCTACCCAAGGCAGCACCCACCAAGACCTGACTTCACCTGCCCATGACATATCCTAGAAACAAGAAATTAGACTACCCAAGGCAGCATCCACCATGATCTCCACTTTTATGAAGCCTATTGGAAATTGCAAACGTTGCATGCTGTGAGACTAAGTCACAACAATTTCTCATGATGATGGTAGGCAATAGGGAATCAGCACTCACATCATGCACATCCCACATGGAAGGCACACAAGTATTCTTGGAACCTGTGTGTGGCTGCCTACTGGGATGTCCTTAGCTCCTGGCTGTTTGTTTTGTAAAGGGTCAACAACTCAAGATGACAGCAGCAGTCATGGAAATGATACTACATTTTCTTCTTCTTCTTCACTTTTCTGGCATGTTTGTTTTGGATGTAATTGTATTGCGCCTGTTTACAGCAGAGCTGCGATATTTGCAGCTTTCGGCAGACACATCCGACTTCTTCAGGCATTTGTTGACTGGGTCAACCTCCTCAGTGGAAATGATATTAACCCTAACCAGGAACCTGTATGCAGATGTTGCAATCCCAAACTGTCATGATCCATGGTCATACATTCCTTGAGATGGTCATGACTGACCTATCTGCTGGCATGGAGGTTTTACTTTTGAGTGTCACAGGATGTTTGTTACTACGTATTTATGATTGGGCTTCAGGATTCGTCTGTGTCACATGTGGTCAGAGAAATGAGTACCGGAAATAATTTGGAAAAATAAATGCATAGATCGACAGTTGTGTAGTGATTTAGGATAGGAAGATAAACTGTAATGACAGTTACACTGATGAATAAGTCACATCAATTAATGTCAGAAGCATCCTGACACCCTTGGTGATCATATGTGGCAGTGAAGTGATTGGAAGACCTGGAACGTTTCTTGGTGTCTCCTGCCCAAGTCTGCCTCTCACCTGCTAGCTATTTCCCCAAGTTAATTCCAGAAATGCAAGTGCACATCTCCGTGGACAGTCTGATTAGACAGCAAATGAGTTTAACAGGGAGTGGTTTCCAACAAAAGTAGAGACATGTCATCTGTGTATACGTGGGAATACAATTTTGTCATCTGTGTATACATGTGTGCAAATCTTTGTCATCTGTGTACAAGTAGGTGCACAACTTGGAGCATCACAGATGGACATACAACTACTTGAGGATCATGATCATGTCTCAGACAGATATTACTGATGCATGGGTGAGACAGGCCGCCAATTTCCAATCAATCTCCTTCAAATGTTCTCCACTAACAAAAGTGTCTGTTGCACTTTAAACCATTTTTCATTTTTTTTGTGGGGTGGGGGACCGTCCGGGATTATTCCAAGCTCTCTGTGTGTTGTAGACCTCTCACATAGTGATAGGGACTTAGTCTTTATCCTCTACTTCAGTCTACATAAGATTCTACTACTTCTACCTATCTCCTAACTGTCTGACAGACATTTGTGTTGTGGTGATTAGTTAGTACTATTGATTATTGATTCATTGTATTGCTTCACCCACACATACTTGAGTACCCACATATCATAGTCAACATGTCTACCCAAGAGTTAGACTTAGACAAAGTTCAGGAAACTGGACGTAAGTCTGGTCTAGAGGGAGATGCTTTGAAATCCTATGTGCAAGAGGTGGAAAGAAATTTTCGCCAAGAGGAAAGAGAGAGGAGGAGAGCAGAAAGAGAACTGGAAGCCAGTAAAGTGGCTCTTGAGGAAAAGAGGATAGCGGCTGATACTGAGATGAAACGGCTTGAGTTGGAAGCCGCGAAAGAAAAACGTGACCATGAGTATCGAATGAAGCTACTTGAGGCACAAGTGCCTGCTACAGGTGTAACTGATGGAGCTATGGGAGGAGGTGTACCTCCTGGCTCAGAGTCAACCAGTAGGCGTGACTACCAGGCTATGAAATGGCCTTTACAGCCGTTCGAACCCGAGAAGGAGCGGATAGACCAATACTTAGAAAAGTATGAAGCCATGGCTATTGCAATGGGACTAGACAAACAGAAATGGTGTTTAAAACTCTCCCAGGGACTCCGTGCCGAAGGTTATGAGGTGTATGCACGCTTGCCACCGGGTCTACAGAATGATTACCCGGCATCTGAAAGCGGCTCTCTTGAAGAGATTCGAGATCACAGCGCACTCATACCGAAGGAAGTTTCGGACTGCGAAGCGAGAACCTGGTGAACTGTTTTCATCATACAGTGTGAGATTGAACTCATACCTTCTTAAGTGGATGGCCTTGGCCGGATTTAAAGAGGAGTATGAAAGTTTGCGTGAGTTGATGGTTGTAGATCAGATGCGAATGCAAATGTCTAAACCCTTGCGAAACTTCTTAGGTGAGAATGGGGCTGAGAGATTGGATATAGTCACCAAGTTAGCCGAAAGATACGTTGAAGTCTATGGCGAGACTGGGGATACCAGTCCAACAGATCCGAGATCGAAAGATAAGGATCAAGGTAAGTCAAAGAAGAAGACCAAAGGTTCTAATGAACCCAAGAAACAGGTAAACTCTTTAGAGAAGATCTCTAACGTCAACCAAGGTAAGAATAGCCCACCTAGTTCTCCAAAGAGGAAGTGGAGTGAACGATGGTGCAAATTCTGCAAGTCCAGCACTCACAATACGAGTGAGTGTAGGAGTAAGCCCAAGGACTTTCACTTTGCTTGTCTTGCAGAGGTTAGGGATAGACCTTGCAGGAAAGTGAAGACGGTTGATGGGAATGGAGAACCAGAGCGACCTCCAGTGGTTGAGGAAGTAGAAGTGAATGGGCAACAGGTGTTGTGCCTCTACGACACAGGATTGCAATTTTCATCTGTAATTGCATCCCACCTGACAGGCCCAGAGCAACTCACCGGGGAGATGACGGAGATACAGCCAGCCAGTAGGAGTGCTGTAGCGCTACGTTGCCCGATTGCCAATGTGGAGATTCGGAGCAAGTACGTTACTGGACGCATTCAGGCGGCAGTCGTACCGGATCCTCTCTATCCCCTAATTCTTGGCCGGAAGTACGTGTTTCTGGGTGAACCAGAACACCCTAGCATCCATAAGTCTAGGCAGGTCAGAGGTACAGAGGAAGAGGGTCTCGAAAAGGTAAGTCTCCGAAATACTCACCCGGATGGAATGAGTAATGCTCGGAGCAAGGATGCGACGGAGTGTCCTTGTTCAGAACGGTTGCCCAACAATAAAAACCCGTTAACTCAGGGTAAGTTCAACTCTGATAACCAGTCGCCGTTAATTCAGACCGGATCAGAGAGAAGGCAGAGGGAACGTAAGTTGGTTCCTGAGAGCTTCAGAGCTAATCTGCTGCGAACGGTACATGTCAGGTCCCCAACCGGACATCTGACTGTAGGGACAACCAGTAAATGTCTATCCCGGTACTATTGGTGGCCGGGAATGACAGGCGACGTGCGCAGGTATATTAGGTCTTGTCCTGAGTGCCGTAAATGCACACTTGAGAAACGGACGAAGACGAAGATATCCTTAGAGGTTGGAGACCGAGTTCTAGTACTCCTCCCAATCGAGGGGAACGAATTCGAAATCGGGTGGCAGGGCCCATTCCTAGTGGATAAAGTGGGGCTCCACAAGCACTATGGAGTGGTGATCCTGGGAAAGTCTTCTACTTTCCATTCCAGTCTCCTCATGCGCTATGAGGGGAAGCCCGATGATAAGTCTACCAGCCCAAGGGCGCAGAGATTCGCTGAAAGAACGGTTCGGGGTTCAGGTCAGGTAGCGGAAAGCCTGTCACACCATAGGCAGTCCTATATGTATGTGCAGGTACCTTCTTCGGTTCAGCCCGGTGCTCGGGGGAACATGACCGGCCAAAGGAACACCCGCAGTGCTAGCTACACTGAGAACCGTGGTCGGAAGAGGTGGGTTGTGTCAGAACAGACACAGACCCTTGGTCCCTCAATCCGACCGACTGCAATCCAGCTGGGTCCTCGAAAGGGGAAGCTGGAGTTGCAGAAGTCCAGTAAACTCTGGCAGGAACGATCGTTAAATCAGATCGAGACGGGAGCTCTGTTCCGCAAGACACTGCGAGATGCCCGATCGCAGTAGCGGAGTAGGCGTTGATCACCCGTGATACTGAATAGCTTGTCACCCCACCTAATGTGGTAAAAGTATTCTATACAATATTGACGGGTTAGACTTCCTCACCCGCCATCCGGTCTCTAAGAAGAAAGAACGAACGACATAGACAGCTTCTGCGTAGAAGTGGAACGACGGGGTCGATCCTCTTAAAGTGGGGGCCTATGTGACAAAACGCGATTATCTGTCTTGGGTCGTCAGGATTCCGCACTATTTTGGCGCGTCATCGGGGACTTTCCCAGCTAAGAATAGACTGAGGGAAGCCGATGAAGGACTTACGATCTAGAATATTCTCGAAACACCGAAATTCGAGTAACCCGTGATGCTGGGTATCGCTCTAAATTCTCGTGCAGAGAGATCTAGAAACTCTAGGCGGGGAATGACGGTTTTCCCGAGAAAGTATCTTTTCTCGAGAAGCACTCGCTTCTAGTGCGCATTGAGTTGGCACGAAGCGGGAATGTGGCTAAATCAGTCATTCACTTACTGTCGTTGCCACAGAATAGACGCAGGCCGAATGTGAGCCGTTTTGTGTGCGTCTCCCCTCAACCATTATTCGGCTGACTGTAAGATCAAGGAAGATGAGAAGCCCTTGAAACAGTTCGGAGCTGTCTGGAGGTCTGGTTGTCCAATACAGGTAGATAATTGTTTAAATCATTTAACTTTGTACGTGTGTTCCACACGCCATTGTTCTAACCTCATTACCTATGCGGATGTCCTTGCATACTAATTAGCAAACCGATCGATAACGCAGTTGATGGCGAATCGTGTTTGTTTACCGTGTGCTCGCGAAACAGCTGTTAGAAACGCCGTATTGTGATGTAGGCGATTTGGGTTCCAAATATGTGTACCATATTTTGACAATCGTTACATCTATTAGGTTGCTGTGTTAGAATAAAACCTAGTTACTTGTGCCGGATGGAAACCTAGATTAGTTCAGTCAGTTGCTGAAGCCCGAAGAACGGTTAGAAAACCAGGTAAGTTGGTAGGTGGAGTTTCAGACAAAATTGTGCTTAGTTACTAAGTAAAGGAAGAACTTAGTTCTGTGCCACCAGGAATGATGTAACTATGGTGTAATAACTTAATAGTGAATTCATTGTGTGGAACAGCGGATTTCTGTGTCAAGGTAAGTTGCTTTGGTGCTATATTTATATATATATATATATGATGGGACATTGTGTGCATATATATTAGATCATGGCATGTGATACTTCCTGGAGTAAGTCCGAACGCCGAATAGGTCGTCGCGAGATAACACTGCGTGCCGTCGCGATATAAATGTGCGTTCTGAAATCTTGTCTCAGCTATCCTGTCTCTTTCGTACTGGCGCTAGTGCGAGTGAATGCTCAGGTGCTGGAAGTATGGAAGGATGCAAGGAGGCTGCATGAGACTGGGGAAATATAGAATATGGGGGATGTGAAAGCAAGTTATGAAAGTATGTGTTGGTAGGCCAAGCCAACGATGAAGTTCCATCCATGCCAAGGCTAACCCACTTGGGGAGGACAGAACTGGAAGATTTCCCTTGGAACATGTGGGGAACATGTATTCTCAAGAAGGCTTCTTGACTCTAAGGCAGAGTCTGATAAGAAGAGTTTGCTAGGGCAGGGGCAGGTGGTCCCACCAGCAAACAGGCTTGTGTACATAGTGGATGTGATCATGTCCTATTCCTATATCCCGAGGGATGGGATATTGATCCAGCTTATGTTTCTTAATGTACATTGATGATGTTAGGACCGAGTCTAGGGACTCTTTACCTATGTTTAGTTCGATTAACTTAGAACTATAATAACAGCCTTGTATCACTACTGACGTTAGCGACGACTGGTAGATGATTAGGGAGAGGTGAGACCAAAGATCAGACTCGTCATTCTGATTTCTTGCTCTGTTTGACGGGCTGTTCTGTGAGGCCAGCTGACATTTGCAAACCCATGCTATACTACTCTCCATATAGAGATAATGCTTTAGTTATATGCATAACTAAGTAGCATGACTGAGAGTTGAGTAGTTATTGGTAGGATGCATGTGGACTTATGTTTGGGCCAGTATACTCTCACCGGTCGCTCTTCCTTTTCAGGAGTTTGCCTGTTGAGGAACCAGTCAACTATAATGTTGTTGGCAGGAAACCACTTCGTGTGACAGAGCGAAGGGTTCAGTTCTTTACTTATCACGCCAGACTCAACCACATCAGGTACCCAATATTGATTCACCATGAGTGAAGGTTGCCTCAAGACATACAACCACCCTGAAGGTGCCCGTGTGAGAAGTGTTGGTTTGTGATTGTTCTGATAAATAGACGACACTCTGTTTTGTGATGAACAGTTCAGCATGTTGAGTAATCATGCTCAACGACAGGGAACGCCGGTCCGTCTAGTTTGACGGGGGTTCTGCCTAAACGCAGAAGTAACTGATCTTCAGACACTTGAATGGTTCTTTGGACAGCTCTAGTGGCAGGTCTTGAGAAGAACTTCACCAAGTAGTGACATGTGTCAAGGTAACCCGGTGGAAGGGACTATGGGATTATAGTCCAACCTGAATTGTTGCTGTGAAATAGATGTCTGATTCTATTAATGTACTGTTGCAGTATCAAGATTATCAACTGTGTTATCCAGGAACTCAGTAACATTTTAGTAGCCATATCTGATTCTACAAGCAGTGTGACTGTAGGAGACCATTGAATTGGTCTGTGACACTTTTCCATTCATGTTCCGGTGCTGTGAAAAAGGGACCATTAAATTGGTCAATACCATAGCGGTTCTGCAGTAAGACTGTGTTCTGATTGATAGACCATTAGCTTGGTCAGTGTTTAAGTTCATCGAAGTGACTAATACTTGGAGCAATTCCAGGCGGATTGTCTCCCAACTGGTATTGTTCGAGAAGTGTATTAACAGTGACTCCGTGGGAGTGATAGAGATGCAGTTGGTCCAGTGAAGTGTGGTTCAGCAGTGACTCTAGTGTTGTGGATCCACGCTCTGGAGACAGAGTGGTCTCCAAGGTTCTAGTCATCTCACTGGAAGGAAGCCGGGTGAGTGGCGGACCGACTGGACGGGACATCTGCATCCAATCTACTTCTCAACTCGATGAAGATACCTACATCTCTGAGTCTATCTCTACTCTATCTTCTATTTGTGTAAATAGATTCTTCTATCAGGATGTTCATTTCAGTTCTATATTCTCAAGGGTAGAATAAACTTTATGTAAGTTGACTTGCTCTTTGTATAATGATTGAGTGTGGTCTCGGACGATGCCTCAGTGTTCATTGTTCCACAGGTGTAGGTAGTTAGTGGGGGTCTAGAATCTGGAGGGGCTTGTAGACGTAATTAACTAATATGAGATCAACCACAGAGGAAAAAGGTGTATCTGCTCATCCAACCCCTGGGGCTAGAATACACGGGAGTGCCAGAGACACCTAGGGTGTGGTTCACTCTCGCTACCCAAGGTGAACTCGTCACACTCCATACAGAGTGGGGGCTCGTCCGGGAGTATTCCAAGCTCTCTGTGTGTTGTAGACCTCTCACATAGTGATAGGGACTTAGTCTTTATCCTCTACTTCAGTCTACATAAGATTCTACTACTTCTACCTATCTCCTAACTGTCTGACAGACATTTGTGTTGTGGTGATTAGTTAGTACTATTGATTATTGATTCATTGTATTGCTTCACCCACACATACTTGAGTACCCACATATCATAGTCAACATGTCTACCCAAGAGTTAGACTTAGACAAAGTTCAGGAAACTGGACGTAAGTCTGGTCTAGAGGGAGATGCTTTGAAATCCTATGTGCAAGAGGTGGAAAGAAATTTTCGCCAAGAGGAAAGAGAGAGGAGGAGAGCAGAAAGAGAACTGGAAGCCAGTAAAGTGGCTCTTGAGGAAAAGAGGATAGCGGCTGATACTGAGATGAAACGGCTTGAGTTGGAAGCCGCGAAAGAAAAACGTGACCATGAGTATCGAATGAAGCTACTTGAGGCACAAGTGCCTGCTACAGGTGTAACTGATGGAGCTATGGGAGGAGGTGTACCTCCTGGCTCAGAGTCAACCAGTAGGCGTGACTACCAGGCTATGAAATGGCCTTTACAGCCGTTCGAACCCGAGAAGGAGCGGATAGACCAATACTTAGAAAAGTATGAAGCCATGGCTATTGCAATGGGACTAGACAAACAGAAATGGTGTTTAAAACTCTCCCAGGGACTCCGTGCCGAAGGTTATGAGGTGTATGCACGCTTGCCACCGGGTCTACAGAATGATTACCCGGCACTGAAAGCGGCTCTCTTGAAGAGATTCGAGATCACAGCGCACTAATACCGAAGGAAGTTTCGGACTGCGAAGCGAGAACCTGGTGAACTGTTTTCATCATACAGTGTGAGATTGAACTCATACCTTCTTAAGTGGATGGCCTTGGCCGGATTTAAAGAGGAGTATGAAAGTTTGCGTGAGTTGATGGTTGTAGATCAGATGCGAATGCAAATGTCTAAACCCTTGCGAAACTTCTTAGGTGAGAATGGGGCTGAGAGATTGGATATAGTCACCAAGTTAGCCGAAAGATACGTTGAAGTCTATGGCGAGACTGGGGATACCAGTCCAACAGATCCGAGATCGAAAGATAAGGATCAAGGTAAGTCAAAGAAGAAGACCAAAGGTTCTAATGAACCCAAGAAACAGGTAAACTCTTTAGAGAAGATCTCTAACGTCAACCAAGGTAAGAATAGCCCACCTAGTTCTCCAAAGAGGAAGTGGAGTGAACGATGGTGCAAATTCTGCAAGTCCAGCACTCACAATACGAGTGAGTGTAGGAGTAAGCCCAAGGACTTTCACTTTGCTTGTCTTGCAGAGGTTAGGGATAGACCTTGCAGGAAAGTGAAGACGGTTGATGGGAATGGAGAACCAGAGCGACCTCCAGTGGTTGAGGAAGTAGAAGTGAATGGGCAACAGGTGTTGTGCCTCTACGACACAGGATTGCAATTTTCATCTGTAATTGCATCCCACCTGACAGGCCCAGAGCAACTCACCGGGGAGATGACGGAGATACAGCCAGCCAGTAGGAGTGCTGTAGCGCTACGTTGCCCGATTGCCAATGTGGAGATTCGGAGCAAGTACGTTACTGGACGCATTCAGGCGGCAGTCGTACCGGATCCTCTCTATCCCCTAATTCTTGGCCGGAAGTACGTGTTTCTGGGTGAACCAGAACACCCTAGCATCCATAAGTCTAGGCAGGTCAGAGGTACAGAGGAAGAGGGTCTCGAAAAGGTAAGTCTCCGAAATACTCACCCGGATGGAATGAGTAATGCTCGGAGCAAGGATGCGACGGAGTGTCCTTGTTCAGAACGGTTGCCCAACAATAAAAACCCGTTAATTCAGGGTAAGTTCAACTCTGATAACCAGTCGCCGTTAATTCAGACCGGATCAGAGAGAAGGCAGAGGGATCGTAAGTTGGTTCCTGAGAGCTTCAGAGCTAATCTGCTGCGAACGGTACATGTCAGGTCCCCAACCGGACATCTGACTGTAGGGACAACCAGTAAATGTCTATCCCGGTACTATTGGTGGCCGGGAATGACAGGCGACGTGCGCAGGTATATTAGGTCTTGTCCTGAGTGCCGTAAATGCACACTTGAGAAACGGACGAAGACGAAGATATCCTTAGAGGTTGGAGACCGAGTTCTAGTACTCCTCCCAATCGAGGGGAACGAATTCGAAATCGGGTGGCAGGGCCCATTCCTAGTGGATAAAGTGGGGCTCCACAAGCACTATGGAGTGGTGATCCTGGGAAAGTCTTCTACTTTCCATTCCAGTCTCCTCATGCGCTATGAGGGGAAGCCCGATGATAAGTCTACCAGCCCAAGGGCGCAGAGATTCGCTGAAAGAACGGTTCGGGGTTCAGGTCAGGTAGCGGAAAGCCTGTCACACCATAGGCAGTCCTATATGTATGTGCAGGTACCTTCTTCGGTTCAGCCCGGGGCTCGGGGGAACATGACCGGCCAAAGGAACACCCGCAGTGCTAGCTACACTGAGAACCGTGGTCGGAAGAGGTGGGTTGTGTCAGAACAGACACAGACCCTTGGTCCCTCAATCCGACCGACTGCAATCCAGCTGGGTCCTCGAAAGGGGAAGCTGGAGTTGCAGAAGTCCAGTAAACTCTGGCAGGAACGATCGTTAAATCAGATCGAGACGGGAGCTCTGTTCCGCAAGACACTGCGAGATGCCCGATCGCAGTAGCGGAGTAGGCGTTGATCACCCGTGATACTGAATAGCTTGTCCCCCCACCTAATGTGGTAAAAGTATTCTATACAATATTGACGGGTTAGACTTCCTCACCCGCCATCCGGTCTCTAAGAAGAAAGAACGAACGACATAGACAGCTTCTGCGTAGAAGTGGAACGACGGGGTCGATCCTCTTAAAGTGGGGGCCTATGTGACAAAACGCGATTATCTGTCTTGGGTCGTCAGGATTCCGCACTATTTTGGCGCGTCATCGGGGACTTTCCCAGCTAAGAATAGACTGAGGGAAGCCGATGAAGGACTTACGATCTAGAATATTCTCGAAACACCGAAATTCGAGTAACCCGTGATGCTGGGTATCGCTCTAAATTCTCGTGCAGAGAGATCTAGAAACTCTAGGCGGGGAATGACGGTTTTCCCGAGAAAGTATCTTTTCTCGAGAAGCACTCGCTTCTAGTGCGCATTGAGTTGGCACGAAGCGGGAATGTGGCTAAATCAGTCATTCACTTACTGTCGTTGCCACAGAATAGACGCAGGCCGAATGTGAGCCGTTTTGTGTGCGTCTCCCCTCAACCATTATTCGGCTGACTGTAAGATCAAGGAAGATGAGAAGCCCTTGAAACAGTTCGGAGCTGTCTGGAGGTCTGGTTGTCCAATACAGGTAGATAATTGTTTAATTCATTTAACTTTGTACGTGTGTTCCACACGCCATTGTTCTAACCTCATTACCTATGCGGATGTCCTTGCATACTAATTAGCAAACCGATCGATAACGCAGTTGATGGCGAATCGTGTTTGTTTACCGTGTGCTCGCGAAACAGCTGTTAGAAACGCCGTATTGTGATGTAGGCGATTTGGGTTCCAAATATGTGTACCATATTTTGACAATCGTTACATCTATTAGGTTGCTGTGTTAGAATAAAACCTAGTTACTTGTGCCGGCTGGAAACCTAGATTAGTTCAGTCAGTTGCTGAAGCCGAAGAACGGTTAGAAAACCAGGTAAGTTGGTAGGTGGAGTTTCAGACAAAATTGTGCTTAGTTACTAAGTAAAGGAAGAACTTAGTTCTGTGCCACCAGGAATGATGTAACTATGGTGTAATAACTTAATAGTGAATTCATTGTGTGGAACAGCGGATTTCTGTGTCAAGGTAAGTTGCTTTGGTGCTATATTTATATATATATATATATGATGGGACATTGTGTGCATATATATTAGATCATGGCATGTGATACTTCCTGGAGTAAGTCCGAACGCCGAATAGGTCGTCGCGAGATAACACTGCGTGCCGTCGCGATATAAATGTGCGTTCTGAAATCTTGTCTCAGCTATCCTGTCTCTTTCGTACTGGCGCTAGTGCGAGTGAATGCTCAGGTGCTGGAAGTATGGAAGGATGCAAGGAGGCTGCATGAGACTGGGGAAATATAGAATATGGGGGATGTGAAAGCAAGTTATGAAAGTATGTGTTGGTAGGCCAAGCCAACGATGAAGTTCCATCCATGCCAAGGCTAACCCACTTGGGGAGGACAGAACTGGAAGATTTCCCTTGGAACATGTGGGGAACATGTATTCTCAAGAAGGCTTCTTGACTCTAAGGCAGAGTCTGATAAGAAGAGTTTGCTAGGGCAGGGGCAGGTGGTCCCACCAGCAAACAGGCTTGTGTACATAGTGGATGTGATCATGTCCTATTCCTATATCCCGAGGGATGGGATATTGATCCAGCTTATGTTTCTTAATGTACATTGATGATGTTAGGACCGAGTCTAGGGACTCTTTACCTATGTTTAGTTCGATTAACTTAGAACTATAATAACAGCCTTGTATCACTACTGACGTTAGCGACGACTGGTAGATGATTAGGGAGAGGTGAGACCAAAGATCAGACTCGTCATTCTGATTTCTTGCTCTGTTTGACGGGCTGTTCTGTGAGGCCAGCTGACATTTGCAAACCCATGCTATACTACTCTCCATATAGAGATAATGCTTTAGTTATATGCATAACTAAGTAGCATGACTGAGAGTTGAGTAGTTATTGGTAGGATGCATGTGGACTTATGTTTGGGCCAGTATACTCTCACCGGTCGCTCTTCCTTTTCAGGAGTTTGCCTGTTGAGGAACCAGTCAACTATAATGTTGTTGGCAGGAAACCACTTCGTGTGACAGAGCGAAGGGTTCAGTTCTTTACTTATCACGCCAGACTCAACCACATCAGGTACCCAATATTGATTCACCATGAGTGAAGGTTGCCTCAAGACATACAACCACCCTGAAGGTGCCCGTGTGAGAAGTGTTGGTTTGTGATTGTTCTGATAAATAGACGACACTCTGTTTTGTGATGAACAGTTCAGCATGTTGAGTAATCATGCTCAACGACAGGGAACGCCGGTCCGTCTAGTTGACGGGGGTTCTGCCTAAACGCAGAAGTAACTGATCTTCAGACACTTGAATGGTTCTTTGGACAGCTCTAGTGGCAGGTCTTGAGAAGAACTTCACCAAGTAGTGACATGTGTCAAGGTAACCCGGTGGAAGGGACTATGGGATTATAGTCCAACCTGAATTGTTGCTGTGAAATAGATGTCTGATTCTATTAATGTACTGTTGCAGTATCAAGATTATCAACTGTGTTATCCAAGAACTCAGTAACATTTTAGTAGCCATATCTGATTCTACAAGCAGTGTGACTGTAGGAGACCATTGAATTGGTCCGTGACACTTTTCCATTCATGTTCCGGTGCTGTGAAAAAGGGACCATTAAATTGGTCAATACCATAGCGGTTCTGCAGTAAGACTGTGTTCTGATTGATAGACCATTAGCTTGGTCAGTGTTTAAGTTCATCGAAGTGACTAATACTTGGAGCAATTCCAGGCGGATTGTCTCCCAACTGGTATTGTGCGAGAAGTGTATTAACAGTGACTCCGTGGGAGTGATAGAGATGCAGTTGGTCCAGTGAAGTGTGGTTCAGCAGTGACTCTAGTGTTGTGGATCCACGCTCTGGAGACAGAGTGGTCTCCAAGGTTCTAGTCATCTCACTGGAAGGAAGCCGGGTGAGTGGCGGACCGACTGGACGGGACATCTGCATCCAATCTACTTCTCAACTCGATGAAGATACCTACATCTCTGAGTCTATCTCTACTCTATCTTCTATTTGTGTAAATAGATTCTTCTATCAGGATGTTCATTTCAGTTCTATATTCTCAAGGGTAGAATAAACTTTATGTAAGTTGACTTGCTCTTTGTATAATGATTGAGTGTGGTCTCGGACGATGCCTCAGTGTTCATTGTTCCACAGGTGTAGGTAGTTAGTGGGGGTCTAGAATCTGGAGGGGCTTGTAGACGTAATTAACTAATATGAGATCAACCACAGAGGAAAAAGGTGTATCTGCTCATCCAACCCCTGGGGCTAGAATACACGGGAGTGCCAGAGACACCTAGGGTGTGGTTCACTCTCGCTACCCAAGGTGAACTCGTCACAGTGGGTTGGTTCACAAAAACAGACCGTTTCTTTCCTGCCTGTGCTTTTATTTAGATTTCGTTGTTCCGGTGGTGACGTCACAATGAGTCGATGAAAAAGTCGGATTATTGCCGTGGAGAACGAGGCGGTGTCAACCTTTTTCCGTCGCTAGGAATTATTTACCGCATGTTACGCTGGTGAAAATATAATATATCACAGGTATGTTAATGGTAAAGCTGCAACCGTTTTACGGGACAGCGGCAGTACTCTCATTGGTTTGAAGAGAGACTATATTTTACTTTCAGAGAATACTGGCAAACATGTGTCATGCAGAACTTTCTCAGGTAACATCGAGAAATACCCGCTTGCATGGGCATATATAAATACAACATTTCTTACAGGAAAGGTTAAATGTGCAGCATTGACCAACCCGTGTTGCGACATTATCATTGGTAACCTTCCTGAGGTAAATGATATGCCACATGACAGTATTACATCATCTGTCACTTGTGATATTGATAATACCATTTCACCTTCAACTAAAACCATTGTTGATAATGTATTATCACCTGTAAATGAATGTATGTTTGCCAATGCATTAACTTCATCACATGATTGTATTGGTTTTAATGTAACACCACCTTGCAATGTTGTTGATAGTACAAAGGCAGTAACCAGATCTGCTGCACAGATGCAAGATCGAATTGATCAAACAGAGGCTCTGCAAATGTTGAGCCCAGTTATATCATCTCCTGAAACAACCAGGGAGAAGTTTATAACAGCCCAAAAGGCCGATCGATCTTTGCATAAGCATTTTAATTTAATAGGTCAAAAGCCACGATTATCAAAGAACGCTAGATGGCATTTTGCATTGAAAAATAGTATTCTGACACGGTATTATACCAAAGGTGCTAGCACGGCGGAGCAAACGATGCTACCCTCAGAACACCGCAAAGAAGCATTACATCTAGCGCATGACATACCCTTTGCAGGGCATATGGCCTATTCTAAAAATGAGAGCGAGATTACTTACAGTTCTACTGGCCTAAATTCTGCAGTGATACCAAGCAGTATTGCAGAACTTGTGACATCTGCCAGAAGCTTGTCAAAAAGGGTAAGCACCCGCAAGCTGAACTGAAAATTACTGATTTAGCAAGTAGACCTTTCGAAAAGATCTCTGTTGATATAGTTGGTCCTCTAAACCATGTAACATCTAGAGGGAATAAATTAATTCTAACTACAATTGACCTGTGTACCAGGTGGCCAGAAGCGATTCCTCTTAAAAACAACTGCCAAAGACATCATGGAAGTCTTTTTCCATCTTTTTGCTAGAGTAGGGTTCCCTGATACCATCCTTTCAGATCGGGGTAGTCAGTTCATTGCATCAGCCACTCAAGCCTTTACTAAAATGTTAGGAGTGAAGCAGTGCTTCAACAGCCCTTATCACCCTCATTCGACAGGGATTGTTGAAAAGATGAATGGGGATCTTAAGCACATGCTCTCAAAAGTTACCCAGGAACACCCTGAAGGCTGGGATACTTATTTACCTGCTATTTTATTTGCATACTGTGAAGTGCCTCATTCCAGCACAGGTTTCTCACCATTTGAACTTGTATATGGTGCCAAACCACGTGGCCCATTGTCTATGTACCATTCCATGTTGACTGAAAGTTTAACTATACATAAACCCATATCATCGTATGAACATGTAACATCATTGCATGATAGGATAATGAAATCATGTGTGTTAGCTAAAGAAGCACTGAAAGAATCAGGTGCTACCTATCGACAGTACACTAACAGAGGAAACAGGACAATAACACTGACGCCAGGACAGGACATTCTTCTTCTATTGCCAAGCGACAGACATCTACTGACAGACTCATGGCAAGGACCGTTTAAAGTGTTAAGACAAATCTCGACGGTAGATTACAAAATTGCAGTTAAGGACAAACACAAAATATTTCATATAAACATGCTTAAACCATATCACAACAGGGACGAGGAACAAGTAGAGACATCTGCAAACACGACAATAGTGAACCAGACAGACAACGACACTGACGAAATACCTACTCCATCACTTGACTCGACAACCAACCTACATGACATCAAGATAAATCCTAATCTGACTCAGACAGAGACTGACAGTTGCAGACAACTGCTACAGGACTACAGCAGCATTTTTTCTAACAATCCAGGACAAACAGACTTAGTGCATCACCACATTATTTTGACATCCGACATTCCAATAAAATGCAGACCATACTCCATTCCCATACACTACAAGGACAAACTACACCAGGAAATTATAGACTTAGAGAAGAACCATATCATCAGACGGTCACAATCACATTTTTGTTCTCCTATTGTGATTGTGAAGATAAAGGACAACACGATAAGACTCTGTGTTGACTATCGTAAACTCAACAGCATCACACAGTTGGATTTGGAACCAATGAGCAACTGTGAAGACATACTGACTGAACTGACAGACTCACGCTTCTTTACAAAACTGGACATGACAAAAGGTTACTGGCAAATACTGGTACACGACAACAGCATACACATGACAGTATTTGCCACGCCCTGGGGCCTATATGAATGGTGCAAGCTTCCATTCGGGTTAGTTAATGCCCCAGCGACTTTCGTGAGAATGACCTGACTTCTTTTGACAGACATTCCTAACATATTCTGTTACACAGACGACATTTGCATACACACAATGAGCATGACAGACCACATAACGACATTACAACAGACATTCGACAGGATCAGACAACATGGACTGACAGTCAAACCATCCAAAGTCGACATAGCCTATCAAGAAATATCATTTTTGGGCTATAAGATTTCAAATGGCTTTGTCACAACTGACGATAACATCATGTCTAGAATTCTTAAATTGTCGCTTCCGACAACCAAGAAAGAGTTGCGAAGTGTCTTAGGTCTGTTAAATTATTACAGAAAATTTATTCCAAATTTTGCTGAGTTGACCGAATGTTTCACTAATCTACTAACAAAGAACATGCCTAACAAGATTGTGAACAGCAAATGTGTCAAAGAGCTACGTGAGGGTTTAAAGCTAAGGAGAGCTACATAGAGCTAAGGAAAAGGACAAGTAACATAACAACTTAGGAGACCAGACAGAAGAGACACAAACGCTATAAATAGCGATAACGGGACACACTTGTGTCAACAAGGGGGTCAACAAGTGTAAGTGAGCTGGCGTTACCCAAGAGCCTGGGAAACCCGCTTCACGAGATGTAACCAAGTAATTCTGGTTACTACAACCCAGTGACCAGCGTGCTGGAACTCCCAGCATGTAAACTAGCGGATGCACAGAGTGCTAATTGCTCGTGGCTGAACACGGCACAGAGAGCTGGTTCAGACAGAGACTGGACGGCGTAAGGGAGCAGACTGTATATCCGCTGTGGATACTGTGTAGTTAAGGACAGTATCAATAGTTAAGACTTTAGCTTAGCGTCAGTAGTGATTATTATTAATATCATCTCCTCATTCCATCTTCATAACATACTATGATGTTTAATACCGATGTGGTATTCCGCTCGTGGAGCTCATGTACGATCAGCTCCGAATAAAATGTATCCTTTTGCACACAATACGAGTTGTCACTTTCGTGTGGTGCAAAAGTAGGGAATCCTTGTATGCCTGTCGCAAGTGAGTTGCTGACAGGCAGGATACCATTTGGTGTCAGAAGTTCCTTGAACAACCGCTCATTACCATTTGGTGTCAGAAGTTCCTTGAACCACCACTCATTACCATTTAGCCAATTACCATTTGGTGTCAAAATCGTGGGCCTTGAACCACAGCCAAGTACCATTTGGTGGACATATTAAAATACCATTTGGTAATCAGAAGTGCCTTGAACCACCATCAATTATCATTAGGATACCATTTTCAAAAGTACTTGAAATAACCATTTGAAAATTACCATTTGTGGAGATTGAACCACATACAAGCGATTTAATTTATCATTTTTTTTTGTGTGTGGAAATTCTATCTATATTATTCGTGTAAATTATTTTTGATGAAAATGTATCGAAATTGCAAATTTATCCATCATTTGTGAACCATTTTGTGTGATACTATCATAATGTCAACATTTATCACATTCACGTTTGTACTTGTGCAAAAGCAAATTCTTTTTGCACAAGAGAAATAGATTAGAGGTTAAGCTAAGTCATACAGCGCAGCTCAGTCAGAGACAATAGAAAGTGAAGACAAGACGACATTGACATTCATTGACGATCATTTAGACTATCATACATCCATATCATTTACATCAATCATCATTATTTATATCACATTTATAAGTTACCATCCGTTGAAACTGTAATGTTTCAAGTAATAATAACCATGTATTGTACATTACATGCATGTTGCTAAAGTATTGATGCTCTATCAAACAGAGACATCAGTTATAAAAGCAAGTCGGTCAATTGTGTGTACGAAAGACAATGGTGGAACATACCGAGTGCCGTATTTTTCAGCAGATTAGATGAGTATATTTTCCACTAATTTTGATAACCATCTTTAACCATGCAGCCTCTTTTTCAGTGAAGATGTAAATAGTTAATACATAATAACTGTAAAATTGTATTGCAAAATTATATTAATATCAGTGATTGAATATCATAAAGCCATATAATGTCATCATTAAATGACTGCATCCAGGCTGGCAAAGAACTAGGCCTAACTGGAGAAAAATTAGAGAATAGACAAATTGAGAGATGAAAGAGCAATGGAAAGGCAACATCAGAAAGAGATGAAGGAGTTAGAGGAAGCCACCAAACAAAAACAATTAGAGTTAGATCATGCCACAAAGCAGAAGCAGATAGAGATGGATGATGCCACCAAGCAAAAGCAAATAGAGGTAGAGTCACATACGAAGTTGAAAATTAAAGAAATGGAGATTGACTCTAACATCCAGATAGCCTCTACTAAACAGAAGAGTCAAGAAGAGCAAAATAAATTCTCTAAATATAAGGGGATCATTAAGCCCTTCAGTCAAGGCGATTCAATATCAGCTTGGACTGAGAATGTAGAGTTCCAGCTTAAAACTCAGAAAATACCATTAGAAGACTGGGCGATGATCTATATGAGAAATCTCAGTGGGGAGCGATTAAAGGTCATAGAGTCTATACCATCAGATCTAAGAAGTAACTATCAGTATATCCATGATAGGATTATGCAGCATTTTCTACTCGATGCTCCTGGGTATCAGATCCAGTACTCTCAGATAAAACCAAAGCCAACTGAAACGTTCTTAGACTATGTATCAAATGTCCAGAGTATATTCAATAAATGGCTTAAGGTGGCAAAATTATGGAAGAAATTTGATAGGTTGCATGACCTAATGGTGATGGACAAAGTCATATCCACAGTTCCTACTCCCTTTGCTAAGTTCCTTCAACAAGCAGACATTGAATCTATTGAACAACTCGAAAAACGTGGGTCAGCGTATTTTTCCTCAAACAGGGACATATTTAAAACATCTTTGCATGATACTGAGATCACTGCTTTTGTTAAGAACGTACCTAGCAAATCATACAACCAGAAAGGGTATAACAAAGGTAAACCCTATCAGAAGCCACCACAGTGTGCATACTGCAAATTATTTCATCCGCAGTACTCTTTGTGTGATAAAAGTCCATCTTATCCTGCTCATCTTGAAATGATGATGAAAAAGCAGGAAAACAAACGAAACTCGTACAAACGAGCTGTTAAATGCTTCTTCTGTTCAAGTTATGGCCACTATTCTTCTAAATGTTTGGACAGGCAAAGAATGAAGGCTATCAATGCTGTGCTCTTAGATACATCATCTGACGATGATAGTGTAATTGATTCCGATCTTGAAAATGTATTACCATTCAATGAGTGTGAGACTGTGGCTGTAGTTACTGATATGTTAGACTTTAATGAATGTGACACTTGTCACCAGTTTCATACGGACAGAAAACTTAAATGTGGTCATGTTATACTATGTTCCAACGAAGATGCTAATTCAGCTTTAGCCTCCAGAGGTAATCTAAAGTTCCACGATGCACTGGTCAATGAACAACCATGCCAATGTTTACTTGATAGCGGAAGCACTTTACTTGGGGTAAAAAGAGACCTAGTTAAGCCAGAAGATTATACGGGTGAGTTTGTTAAATGCCGTACTTTCTCTGGAAACATTGAGAAATACCCGCTGGCAAAAGTCTGCATAAACACCCCGTTCCTTTTCAGCACATTTACGTGCGTGATCCTGCAAAATCCCTGTACTGATTTGATTTTGGGTTGCTTGCCATCATTAAAACAATGTACTGATGACGAAATATTAGCCTGGAAACAAACAAACACGGCTAATGCTGTAACGAGGTCAGATACCCAAACACATTACACTGACC
The DNA here is from genome assembly GCA_014155875.1 of Cepaea nemoralis. Taxonomy (NCBI): domain Eukaryota; kingdom Metazoa; phylum Mollusca; class Gastropoda; order Stylommatophora; family Helicidae; genus Cepaea; species Cepaea nemoralis. The sequence goes on along the minus strand of JACEFZ010004965.1, from coordinate 157,033 downwards.
TACAAAATGAAATGTTACGGTTGTTAACACCAAATGGTGCTAATAACAGTGCTACTCGACAAAAGTTTATCGAGGCACAATGCACCAATCAAACTATCACACCTTATTTTAAACTGTTAGATGAGCGAGCGAAAGTTACTGAAAATGCATCTTGGTATTTTAAAATACACAACGGAATTCTCATGCGTTATTATACAACAAATAACCATGAAATTCAGCAGACGGTGTTACCAGTAAAACACCGACAAAATGTGCTAAAGATTGCACATGATTCACCGTTTGCTGGACATTTGGCCTATGACAAAACAAGAGCCAGAATTTTGTCACACTTCTACTGGCCTAAGTTTTGTAATGATATTAAATTGTTCTGTCGATCATGTACTATTTGTCAACATTTAGTTAGAAAGGGAAAGCATGTAATAGCCGAGGTCCAGCGTTCAATATTGGCCTCTAGACCATTCGAAAGTGCAGCGGTAGATATTGTTGGACCCCTGAAACAGGTGTCAAACAAAGGAAACCGGTTTATACTAACCCTCGTGGATCTTTGTACAAGGTGGATCAAAGCGGTGCCACTCAAATACATCACCTCCAAAGATGTGGCAAATGTACTTTTACACCTATTTTGTCGATTTGGCTTTCCTCGAACCATTTTATCCGATCGTGGAATGCAGTTTATTTCGGCTGCTATGCAAGCCCTAACAAAATTGCTAGGGATAGAACAGCATTTTTGTAGCCCATATCACCCTGCTAGTAACGGGATCATAGAAAAAAATTATTGGGGATCTAAAACAACATGCTGGCAAAAGTAACAGCAGAGAACCCATCTGATTGGGATACTCTATTACCAGCAGTGCTATTTGCTCATCGAGAAATTCTGCACTCAAGTACGGGTTTCTCACCTTTCGAGTTAGTTTATGGGGCGAACCCTCGTGAACCCCTAACAATCTACCATCAGCTAATCACTAGCTCAGTAGAGAATCCAACCGCATTAACACCTTATGAGATGGTAACAGAGACACACGATAAAATTATGAAGGCGTGTGTATTAGCCAAATCATCTTTGGAGAGAAAAGGCCAGATGAACCGCGACTATGCAAATAAGGGTGCCAAAACCCTACACATTGAACCCAATCAAAAGGTGCTACTTTTACTACCAGATAAACGTAACTTGTTACTAACGTCATGGCAAGGGCCATTCAAAGTTGAACGAAAGATATCAGATGTCGATTATGAAATATCGATAAAGGGAAAATTAAAGATATTTCATATCAACATGCTGAATTCTTACTTTTCACAACAAGAACTGATGACAGACGAACAGAATGCAACTACACCAAGCAACCAGATGACAGACGTACACAACACAACTACACTAGGTAGGGCAACACATGACGATGACAGCGCAAACACACCTAGCCAGGAAAAAGAACACACAGCTAGTACAACAACAGTACTTAATCAGACAGATGACAATGGAATAGAATTACCAGTCCCGACAGTAGACACGACTGGGACAATTGATAGCATACGTTTAGAACCGAAACTTACAGACGAGCAACGACGACAACTTATAGAATTAGTAACGGAGTACAGAGACATTTTTTCCGACATCCCAGGAAAGACAGACAGGATAGAACACTCTATTATTCTGACTGATAACACACCTATCAAATGTCGACCTTATTCCATCCCATTAAGTTACAGGGAAAATCTCGACAAGGAACTGTTAAATCTTGAGTCGAGTGGAATAATTCAGAAATCACAGTCAGAATACTCTTTTCCTATCGTCCTGGTCAGAAAAAAGGACTCGACGATTCGCCTCTGCGTCGATTGTCACTGGTTAAACAACGTGACCAAAGTCGATGCAGAGACTATCCCATCTTGTGACGAAGGGATCTGGCCGACGCTCAACGCTCAAAGGAAAGGCGAGATGGACTTATAATCAGATTGCTACTGGTACTATTAGTGCTGGAACTCTTCGCTGGGGATGGGGACGGAGCACTTATGGGAATGCCCCTGTCAGGGTCTTGCGTGAGGCAAGGAAATCAGCTCGTTTGCTGACAAGTGAGAAATAAATTACTGGTATCAAATAACTCGACGTGAAGATAAGTCAGACATTTTATTCGCGCAATGCACTCGTCACTAACTCTACATGCATCGCGCAATCACAATTCACAATATCAGCATATCATAACAACAATCAATCAATAGATACATGAATACAATACACTCACAAATCAAACACACTGGCGTTCAGTCTCCACACTCGTACAGGCTAGCTCTCGATTCTTGCTCGAACATTCACCTCAGACAGGCTGCATTCAATCTCCTTCTGTCCTCTGCGACACCCAGCCAGTCTGACGAGTTGCCCAACACACTCGCCAGTTGGGGACAGCTAACCTTGCGTGACCCTCAATGTTCACGCTGTGTTCTGGCTGACCCACAACTGCCTAGCTTCGCTCAGCGTTTGAACCTGGCTGGGCTTCTCTGGCGCTGTCGACGCCGCCGCGTCATAACTGGAGTATTTCACGTAGCTCAAGGCTGAGCTTGGTTGCACTGTCTGGCGGTGGTACAGACAACGCGTTGTTCCTCTGGGTGAGAATCTGACACCCCGAATGCTGTGATGTCGATTCCTAAATCAATCAATCAATCAATCATATCCAGCTTGGAGACATTTCTTATTCATCTCCGGAGACCTGAAATTTCTTGACAAGATCCATTAACTGTGTGCACATATCCCCAGCTTGGAGACATATTTCTCATTCATCTCCCCATGCAGACCTCCATTGACTATGCCATCAATCAAATACGGTTGTAATACAACCGATTCCTTCTTATTGTAACATAATTGGAAATGAAAAGGCTGATATACTGGCAATGAAAGTTAGCTAAATATGTCATACTGATACAAATATATAATTTGGCAATGTTAAAAGGTTAGTTTATGAGAAGGAGCGACAGAACCACTTGGATATCAGCTCATCCAGGTAACTAGACATGTAATGCATACTATGAGGTCAACTGAATAAAACCATTTTCAATATTCAGACGCAGTGCAGAACAAAACATACTGAAATACTGTTTGCTGAATAAACTAATGATAGTTGATACTGGTCACTGCAACTGTTGAACTGGTAAAATGACGGCTAAACAGTTACCACTCAAGTACCATTTATGAAAAGATCAGAAACAGTTATTCTGGCTACATTTCTGTAAAAAAATCTATGAAGATAACAAAATGCCCAGATCTACGGTGTTACTGTTCATTATTTTCCACTTGGTGCACGGGTAACACACGGACGAAATTTAAAAAAAAATAAAATACTAGCCTACTCTTAATTAGTATCATGCATTCAGCTACTGCTCTTTTTTAAATTGCCTTTAACGCAGCTGAAGTATCCCAGTTTATAAAAGAAAATATAATTAATTCATACTTCATCTTTACAGGAGCTCCACCGGTTGTAACAATAGAACAATCAAGTCTTCATCCTAATAAAGACTACATATTTTTCTACGAAAAGTCAACTATAACTGCAAGGTGCAATGCAGATTTGGGTAAACCTGGACATGGACAATTGGAATGGAGATTGTACGATGGGGATCATCCTATATATATCACCAATAAAGACTCCAGGATTCAGTCCCTAGAACGAGGTAACTGCTTGTTATACTAGTAGGAGTATACAATGTTATGTTATTGTCCATTATGTTATGTTTAACGACGTCACCGCACATTGGGCATTCTCATAGGGGCTCAGTTCTCCGATCCAGCCGTCATTGCAAATTATTTCCCATCACTGTTCCCAAGAGGAGTTGACCTTCAAGATAGCATTGACTTGCTTGACCTGGTTCACTCCCAGTTCCACTCGTCAGCATCAGCCTGCCGCGTCCGTATTACATTGATTATATCAGTCATGTCCATGCCTATTCCCGCCTGCATGGAGTAACGGGAGTAAGCAAAGATGAATAACGAAACGGACGCACTAATATACCGACGTTTGCTGAATCATACACACAGGAATTTTATGGCAGTACGTTTTGACCAACTCTTATTGTTGTGCATGTCTACATTCACTGCACTCAGGATGTTCCCAAACGCGCCCGTCCCCTAATTCAACAGCCAGCGAAGAGTCATATTGCTAATGGTTCCAACTTCCATTTGATTGAAAGTTCTCCTGTTCTTCCATATCAGTTTGGCGATTAAGATCCCCTGTCGAGCCTCCGCCCACATACGGGTGTTCAGTCTGTTCCACCATTTTCTCCACATGGCCCCACAGGCATGTGACCATCTCTCCCTTGTCCATAGATAATCTAACACTGAGAGGTGCAGTCCCTTTCAGCCTATCATCCTGTTCATTCCAAGCATTCATATCCAGTATCGAATGTTGTAAGCCATCTGCGACCACCAGAGCCGCTCATGACACTCATGTCCGAATGGGTTAATGTAACATGAATAACCTTAAAAAGTCGACAGCATCGACTTCATTGCACCGGGTTTTATTCCATATGAATCGGTCTCTTTCCGCAGCTCTAGCGAAGACCCACAGGAGTCTCCGAAAAAATTTAACTCGTGGCTCGAGGGGCACGGCCCGGAATCGATCCCACAACCTTCGAAGTCCGAATTAAACGGCTTGACCATTTAGTCACGGAGACTCACGAATAACCACGGCGCTCTAAAGAATTTGTTTTAGATCTTGCAGCTGGTGAAATCACAATCGTAAACCATTTTTTTCCACTATTGGTCCTCTCTGCTTTGTAGTACGGCAGTTCCATCACCCAACACGTACGTACATGTTTGAGTAAACACTTTCTCACAAACTCTTCCAAGTTAGTACGAGGGGAAGTCAATAAGTAAGTCACATATTGCTGTAGAAAATAACTAAATATTATAACAACTTGAAACTAGTTTCATTTTATACATACATTGTCCCTTTATTTCTCAACATAATTCCCACCAACATTGATGCACTTATCCAATTGTTTTATCAGTCCTCCCAAACCGGCTGCATAGAACTGCATGTTCCTGTTTTCTAAACCATGTTTTCACTTCACATTCAACTTCGGCGTCTAGAACCAGACATACTAAAAGAAGAAATTATCGAAGCCATCAGATTAGCCCCATTGAACAAATCACCGGGACAGGATGAAATCCCAAATGAACTAATTAAAGCAGCAAGAGAAGTAGGAACAGCTTGAATACATAGACTATTCAACCATGTTTGGGTAGAACAACAGACACCAAGAGACTGGGGAAATGCTATAATTATACCAATTTGGAAAAACAAAGGCAGCAAAAGAGACTGCACACAATACAGAGGCATTTCACTGTTGAGTCATACTGGGAAAATATTTTGCAAAATTCTTGAAAAAAGATTACCAACTACTTTAGAAACCCAACTAAGCGAAACACAACTTGGATTTAGGAAAAACAAAGGATGCACAGATGCCATTTTAGCTCTTAGACAACTTATAGAAAAATCAATCGAATTCAATGAAACACTCTACTTAGCCTTTGTCGACCAAGAAAAGGCATTCGATAGAGTAGATAGAAACAAGCTGTGGGAAATCCTTAAACAATATAGAGTACACATCTAACAAACCTATGTAGATGTTTATACAACAACAGTGAATGCATAGTGAGAGCAAATGGAGGACACACAGAACCCTTCACCATAAGATCTGGAGTACAACAAGGTTGTGTCCTGTCCCCTCTCTTGTTCATAACATATATAGACAACATATGTAAAGAAACCAGCCAAACAGAGACAGCAAGAATACCGCATGACGAGAACACAGAAGAAGAATCATCTGCAAATCTAATATCACAGTGTGAACATGGCCTAGCCGTGGATCGTTAGTGGTTGACATCACTACAGATGACAAACTCCGCGTTGTATTGTATAAAAGGTTTATTGGTTCAATCCATTACATTTTCATGCTGTCGATGTACATGCAGACATATTTGTTGATCTTCTCATGGCTCCATCCCAAGTGACGTGTGTGCAACCCCTGGATACCTAAACCCATTTGTGCTCACACGTTCACTAACTATGATTTCCCCATTAGTTAATGAATGCACAGCATTAATTAACTCTCTACTTACTAAGCTAACTCCCTTACTGTTATATACCTCCCCTTCTTCAAGAAGACTTTTTCTCTGGAAAAGTCTCAACCCCAACCCTTAACTCTACTGAAATATTTCTTGTTCTATACCACATCTGCCCAACAATCCCTTCACATATATTTCCTAATTCAAATCTCACCCTCCTATCTCATCATAGCCAAACGCTAACTAGAGACATACTTTATACAATGTCAATAATACAAAACTCTCTACAAAATTCTCTATAAAATTCTCCACAAAAACTCTCTACAAAACTCTCTATAAGCGAACCGCTTTTAAAGTGTCCATCTAAATTATGATTGACAAAAATTGAAGATATTTTCCTTATCTTTTTCTCACTTACTCACATTCTCACTATTCCAGGATAGACAGAAAAAAAAGTTTAGTTTAGATTGGTTTGGTGCGCACCTAAGAAAGTTAGAAAGTAAGAAAAAAGTAAGAAGTAATCACATTTCTCTTCCCATGCATTCTCAAAACTTTATAAAATAAAGTTCTCAAAATTTATCATCATTGCCGTCAATAATAATTTTTCAAAAAGTTATGTTAATCCAAAACTACAACCTTTTGTATTATTCACCTCGTCAAGTTCAACCATTCTTTCAAAACCTCCAAATTATTAATATACTGTCAAACACAGTGTTCTTCTTCCAGAGTCCACTTATGCCAAAATTCAACCTGGCATTTCCCCCATATTCTCCCATTAAACGCTGTTCAACCCAGCCTCCTATTTCAATTCCCATTTACCCAGTATCGACCGTCATTCCCCTCATCCATGGCTTTAAATCCATGTATTTACGAACCGTCTAATGCAGTCCCTAATTCAATCCCCCAAACCATTTTTAACGGTTTAACTCTTTCCAACCCACATGTAATTATCAATTGTTGCTGACAACCCCAGCCACTTTTAAATATACTCCTCCGTTACTTCCTCTACTATATACTGAGTTACTTCACTAATCACCAAAACTTCCCCCTTAACTCAATCATGTTTCACCCTCAATTTATAACTGTTATACACGTTAAACAACTCAACTTCAAGTCACAAAATTGTACAATGAAGCATGGCTCTTACTCCATGTTTCATATTTTCTGCAAGCTCCCAAAAAACAACTCATCCTAAAAATTATTTTAAACACCCTCAGGGTAACTCAAAAAAATAAAACCAAAGTTTTGTAAGAATAAACCGCTAAGTTAACATATCCTCACATTTTATAAAGAACAACTGAAGTCAAAACAATAGAGCAAACAATATCAACCCCCTCATTCTTTGACATCATTTTTATCCCCACACATTAATCAAATTAAACATATGTGATGAAATGAAAAATCATATATACGTACACCATAATATATTATAACTACTAATCAATCATTTTCCGTCTAAGAAAAACTCAACACTTCAAACTTAAAAATCAAAATGATAATAAAGCATATATCAATCAGTCCTAACTTACTACAATATTATGTCTACTCATCCCGACAACTCTCAACAACTCTTGATTAAGTTATTTGCTAACTTTCTTTCTTTGAAATTCACAATTACCGTGTCTAACTTCTTCTTCTATCTGCAATCTGCAGAATATTCTACCACGCTATTTATCACTTCTCCATTTTCTTAATAACTCCAAATTTTTTTCTATAAGTGCAATATCTACATCAATATCGTCATCTTCCCGAGGAGAATTATCTTCTTTCATATCAGCATCCTCATCAGTTTCTGACTCTTCATCCATCTCTTGTTCCGCATCTGTATACCCATTACTAGCAACCGCTAATCTCTTCCTTTCTAAATCCAATCTAATCTTCCTATCTTGATGTCTTAATGACTTTTCAAATAGTGGCATATCTTCATCACTTGAGGAATTTACTCTAAATTTCCTTTGCCTCTTAATTTCTCTTTCTTTCTGTCTATCTAACTTTCTTTTTACTGCCTGTCTAGTATTCATAAATGGAGCGTCTATTTTTTCTTTGATTGATTCTTCACTATTATAACCGTCATACGTGTTGTTTTCCTCTGTCACGATTGTTTTTGGTATTGTTTCTTCTTGTTCACCAGTAGTAGACGCTGTTATTATTTGTTTTTGTACCAATTCTCTCCCATTTTCTATAGGTATTGAATATTCCGTTTGTCTGATAATCTGTCCATCTGAAAATATTTCTTCTGAATAATAATAATTATTATTATCCTCTGCATCTTTTTCCTCATTATCCCGTCTTAAGTGCTCTACATGTGAACGTGCAACATGCCCTGTAATTTGATTTTTAATAGTATATGATACTGGACCCTTTTTTTCTAAAATAAAATATCCCGGGACCCAATGAGCATCAAACTTAGAGTTTTTCCTATGTTTTTTGTAATAAACTCTATCACCTATGTTAAACTCTTGTAAGTGTGCATTTTTATTTGTGTATTTCTTCTGTCTTTCTAGAGCCTTAATTATATTATTTCTTAAACGTATATGTGCTTTGTGCATTTCTTGCAACCTTGTTTCCTGAAAATCCTCCCCCATATATTTTCTCCTAGGCTTTAATAAATTGTCAATTGGTAATATTGGTTCTCTTCCATGTACTAGGTAAAATGGTGAGAAACCTGTTCCTTCATTTTGGTGTGTACGGATCGCCCCCAATGCTATTCCCAAATAAAGATCCCAATCCATATCGTGTTCTTCTACATTTTTCGCCAGTATATTGTACAATGTTCTATGTTGTCTCTCATTTTTGGCATTCAAAGATGGTCTGTAGTATGAAGTTTTAATGTGCTTTATATTCAAATCTTTTAACAATTTTTCAAACTTCCTATTTACAAATTCTTTCCCATTGTCTGTAAGTATTGTTTGTGGACACCCAAACCTTGGTATAAATTCTTGTAAAAGCATATTTATAACAGAATCATAACTCTTGTCTGGAATTGGATAAACTTCTGGCCAGAGACTATATGAATCTACGATATGTAGTAGATATACATTTCCCGATAATGTTTTTGGATGAGGACCTGAAATATCCAAACTTACTTTCTGCATTGGAAATTGAGGAATATCTGTATCTTGTAAGGGACATTTAATTATCTTCATGTTTCTTAACCTACACTTTTCACATGCATCAACATATTCATATACGCTTTTAAATAAATTCGGCCAGTAATATTTACTGCTAATAGACTTAACTAACTTATCTCGTCCAAAATGACCATTATTATCATGATATGCCTTTAAAACTTCTCGTTCTAAATGTTTCGGAATATATTTTCTTAATCACTCACCTTTTTCACCGACATAATATAATTGATTGTCTTCTTGTAACTCTAAAAATTTTCTTTTAAAACTGTTTTCCCCTGTTTCTTTCAGTTTTCTTTTTATCTGTATTATTTTTGGATCTAATTCCTGTTCATTTTTCATATCAAAATGCATCAACTGTGTATCTTCCTCTATCGATTCAGAATCTTGTTCTGTCTGTGAGCTTTTATAATTTATTTTAGCAGAATCTAATATATTTACTTGCCAATTCCTGTCGTCAATTTCTGGTTCTCCCTCATCTTGAGAAGTGGTTTCAGATATTGTTGTATGTGGAATTCTAGACAATAAATCAGCGCATGTATTATGTTTTCCTGAAACATACTCTACTTTAGCATTGTATCCCTGTAAATTTAATGCCCACGTTTGTATTTTCCTATTTTGTATTGGTGCTTCTAATATAGACTTTAATGGCATGTGATCAGTTTTAATAATGAAATTGGCGTTATGTAAGTAGTAATTTAGTTTTTGGAGAGCATAGTGTATAGTGTAAGCCTCCTTCTCAATAGTCGCCCATTTTCTCTGAGATTTGCTAAGTCTATGTGACAGGAAATAGATTGGTCTTTCATTTTTTACTCCTGGTATTCCTGAGTCTTCTCCTTCATACGGTTGTGTTAAACATGCTCCTATGGCATTATCTGAAGCATCTGTATACAAAACTAATTGTTTATTTAAATCTGGATGTGCCAATAGTGGAACTGTTGTTAAGCTATTTTTTAAAAAATCGAACGCCTTCTGACAATCTTCAGTCCAGTTAAACCTTGCATATTTACAGGTCAATTTTATAATAGGTTCTGCTATCTGTGCAAAATTTGGAACGAAACGTCGATAATACCCGGTCATACCCATAAAAGCTCGAACTTCTCTTACGTTGGTCGGAGAAGATAAATCTCTAATCACTTTAATTTTATTTTGATCAGGCTTAATTCCCTCTCTATTAATAATGTACCCTAAATATTTGGTTTCTGTTTTTAAGAATTCACACTTACTCAATTTCAACTTAACATCATGTTTTCTTAGCCTGTCAAATACCAATTTTACCAGTTTTAGATGATCTTGTACGTCTCCTGATGTATATATTAAAATATCATCTATATATGCCAACGCAAACTTTTGAAACCCACGTAATACTTCATTCATTAATAACATATAGTGAGATGGAGCTGTACGAACTCCGAATGGCATTCGTAAAAATTCGTAAGAACCCATATGAGTACAGAAAGCACTTTTCTTTTGAGCCTCCTCCGACATCGGGATACACCAGAATCCTGATCTTGCATCTAGTGTAGTGAAGAATGTAGAGCCATTAAGTAAACCCAAAATATCATCAATTACTGGCAATGGGTACGCTACATTCTTAGTGATTTTGTTTAACGCCCGATAGTCACAACAGAATCGATGTGTACCATCGACCTTGGTCACAATTACAATCGGAGATGACCACTCAGACTTCGATCTTGTTATTATTCCCGCTTTTAACATATCTTCAATTGCCTTCTCTATAATCTCTCTGTTTCTTAAAGGAGTTCTATATGGTTTTAAACTAATTGGTGGATGATTTCCAGTGTCTATTTCCATTGTAACTGTACTAGTTTTTTTCCCAATTCTACATCATTAATTGCAAAAACGTCTTGATTTTCTTTCACCAATTGTTCTAATATTTCTTTATTCTCCGGTGGGGCTTTTAACTGTGGTAACAATTCTTGTTCTCTTGTCCTATTGTCAACTGTATCTATTTGAGATGGATATTTTTTGAATGTATGGATCAATTCATCATTCCGTCTTTTCCAGCTTCTTTTATACTTATTTCTGACATTATTTCTGACCATGGGAGTTTCTGAATAATCATTTCCCAACATGTTTTCTTTTTCTATAGTTAACATGTTATCATTATTATACGCTACTTTAGCGATTACACAGCCTCTATATAATTTAATATTTTTTCCTGTATTGTTTAGGAGCATCACTGGAAAGCTGAGGTGTTTATCTAATATTATTAACCCATCGGTGACTTCCAAGCCAGGTTCATCTATTATTTCTCTCTCTAATTCCGTTATTTTAACTGTTTGTCCAACCGAAAAGTACAGATTTTTTTTCATTTTTGCCTGTATTAAATTAACCGTTTGTGGTTTCAAATTCATGGTCGTTTTGACTCTAACTAGTGTCGACACATGCATATCCTCTTCTAAATCTACGTAAACATCTTGGAATTTTAATTTATGCAAATCAAAAAAAAGTCTCACCCCATTTTTCAATAAAAAATCTCTACCCAATATCATATTTCTATTTAAATCCTTAACCACATGGAACATATGCCTAACATTTATCCCTCCTAATTTAAAATTTATCATCGTTTGTCCAAGCACTTCTAATTTGTGTCCAGTTACCGAATGAAGATTCTCCTGAATTCTAAATATTTTAAAAAATTTTAATATTCGATATAAAAATGTTTCTTTAATCAGGCTAACTTGCGCTCCCGAGTCAACTAATGTTCTAATTTTATATTTCCCTATTTCTATTATACATGAACTAGGATCAATCATATTTAGTGACAACTGTTTTATCTCCCCAAGTTGAGGCCACTTCTTATGTTTTTTATTTCTAAATGTCCTATTATACTCATCATTTGGGTTTTTAATATATTTATTCATCTTTTGGACCTTACTATCTTCCCCCCTACTGCCGATCCTGCTCAGTAAGCGGGATGCCAATTTCCCTGATTTCCTGACCTTATAAAATTTCTCTGCACCTCTCCATAATTCCCATTTGATGATCTACTATTTACAGTTCTATTCTGTGTACTAGTCTGAGCACCTCTATTATTTTGTGTATTCGATTGGACACGTCTGTTATCACAGAAGCGAAAAATGTGTCCACATTGGTGGCACCCCCAACAAACCACATTTGTGTTATTTGTGTTACCTACCATGTTTCTTACAGTATTTCTCACTTGTCCTTCTCTACCTTGATTATATACGTTACTGTTTCCTTGTACCATCTGTATTTCTCCCCTTCTTCCTCTCCATCCATATCTATACTGTCCTATTTCCATTGGTTTTTCAATTCTATCTTCCGAACTACTACCTAACTCTCGTCCTACCCTCAATCTAAACCTTCTCCTCAAGCTTTCTTCTTGTATAGCGATATCTACAGCTTGTGACAACCTTGCAGGATTCTCTCTCATTAATTTAAATTTCAATCCATCTGACCTAATCCCATCAACAAAAATCCCCACCAACATCCGTTCCAGTTCTTCAGCTCGTACATTCTGACCCAAAAATGACTCTTCAGCTAAATTGATCAACCTATCACTGTATAGCTGTACACTTTCTGTAGTATTTTGTCTTGTCTGTCGCAACACTGAGAATGCGTGTTGAGGGTCAGTAATTTCTGCATATTTATGAGCCAGGTCGTCTTTGAATTGTTCCCAGGTTTCACCTCCTCCAGCTTCTAGCTTTCTTCTTATGTGATCAGAAACAGGACTTGTACTAGTTCTATAAGCTAAATTCTTTTTATCCTCATCTGTAGCGTTCACTAGATAAGCATGTTTCTCAATAGAAATAATCCATTTCTTAAATTGATTCGCCTGTCCATTAAATCTCTCGACATCACTGATTACACTTTGCTGTCTTAATACAGCGTCCAACTTTGATATTGCCCCACCAACTCCACTAAGTACTTGAGAAAAATCTTGGGGTTCCATTCTAAAAAATCTGTAATGGAAAGTACCAACCAATATAATATACTAATATTTTAAGACAATATTATCTTAAAGTAAGCAGCAAGAAATATTCTTTTCAATTGAGTATGTTGTTAATTAATCTGAAATTATTCATTACCTATACTGCTCTGTCGTTTGTTCTGGGTTTACCAACTGACGCTATCTGTCCTACGTCTGTGGGTAGAAATGAAGTATGGTCCAATCGACAAAATGACGGAAGATGTTCCAATCGACAAAATGACGGAAGATGTTCCAATCGACAAAATGACGGAAGATGTTCCAATCGACAAAATGACGGAAGATGTTCCAATCGACAAAATGAAGGAAGATGTTCCAATCGACAAAATGAAGGAAGATGTTCCAATCGACAAAATGAAGGAAGATGTTCCAATCAACAAAATGACGGAAGATGTTCCAATCGACAAAATGACGGAAGATGTTCCAATCGACAAAATGATGGAAGATGTTCCAATCGACAAAATGGCGGAAGATGTTCCAATCGACAAAATGGCGGAAGATGTTCCAATCGATAAAGTGACGGAAGATGTTCCAATCGACAACTTGAAAGAGTATGACGCCCAATCGACAAACTTGAAAGAGTATGATGCCCAATCGACAAACTTGAAAGAGTATGACGCCCAATCGACAAACTTGAAAGAGTATGACGCCCAATCGACAAACTTGAAAGAGTATGACGCCCAATCGACAAACTTGAAAGTTGTCCTCTTCTCTCGCAGGAACAGAAAAAGAAGAGCCTCTGGATTCCTCACTTCAATCGAAGTTGGTGCCTTCTAGTCGTTTTCATGCCGCCGATTGTGCTCGTCTGGATTTGAAATTACAACGATCGAGACAATACTGACTGATTGATTGATTCGGCTCACTTTAAGCGTTGGCCAAGAACTCCGGACTTTATCTTCAGACTACCAAGGTCACCTTCACTGTAGTTCAGACGATAACGGTTAACTCGACAGTTCCAGCAAAACCAGATTTCACGGCAGCATATCTGGAACATCCATACGTTTCGAAAAAACGAGCAGGTCAACAATGGATTCAAGCTTGACGATGGCTGCTCTGTTTCACCACTCGGAACATTATGTGTTGTGTGGCGGTTCTAACAACGATCAACCCCATCACAAAAACTTGAAAATCCGACATAAGTTGTTCCTCCAGAGTGCACAACCTTCCATGACTTCTGTTGACTTTTATATTCCAATTTGATTTATTTGAGGACCTCTGTGATCAGTGGTGGCCGCGACAGCACGATTCCAAAATCTTGGTATACTCGGCGCCAAATCAGGTCATATCACAGTGTGAACATGGCCTAGCCGTGGATCGTTAGTGGTTGACATCACTACAGATGACAAACTCCACGTTGTATTGTATAAAAGGTTTATTGGTTCAATCCATTACATTTTCATGCTGTCGGTGTACATGCAGACATATTTGTTGATCTTCTCATGGCTCCATCCCAAGTGACGTGTGTGCAACCCCTGGATACCTAAACTCATTTGTGCTCACACGTTCACTAACTATGATTTCCCCATTAGTTAATGAATGTGCAGCATTCATTAACTCTCTACTTACTAAGCTAACTCCCTTACTGTTATACTAACCATTAGAGAACTTATGTTTGCGGACGACCAAGCAGTAATAGCAAAATCAGAAGCTGAATTACAAGACAACATGAATAGTCTAAACGAAACCTGGGGGTCACGCGGACGAACACAACGCCGACTGGTGAGAACTCTGAGGGTTCAACCAGACGGCCTGGGAACGCGGTACGAGACAGACAGACTGAATGGTGCTGTGCTGAGTTGAATGCTTGAGCATAAATTAATAGCTAATCTGTGTGAGTATAAGAGATCGTACGCCTGGGTTGTGATATTGTAAGTGCATTGTATTTATGTATTGATTAACTGTATGCATTGAATGTAACATATCATCGCGAATTGTGTTTGCACGATGCATGTATTGATAGCTAAGAGTGAGTTGCAAGAATAAAGGATTTGAAGTGTGTCACGTTGAGTTATTCTGTGACTGTATTTAGTATCTCACTTGTCAGCACATACGAGCCTATTAACTTGCTGAATGCAAGATCCTGACAGCTATAACTTAAAGCTACAACCCGTTTATGGAGTGAGTAGAGTCGTTTGATGAGGTGGTAAGAAGCCCACAGTCTCGATAACTAACAATGGGAACTGACACTAAGTCCTTGTCCAATAGCGCTCATGCCATCAGCATGTAGAGGAGAGTAACTAAGATGTAGTGCTTATTTACTAACTTACTAATAGACAAGGGCGAGTCAAGAAGTAAGTCACACAGTTATGTGGGATGGCAGGTAAATGTTGTTGGTGTTTTCTACATGTGTCATTAGGTGACAGCAACATCGAGCTGTATATTCCCGTTCATCAGGTTGCGTTAGGTGTCTCATGTGCAGGGCATAAACAAAATGGCGACTGTTCTTACAGAGTGTACAACCAAAGAGCAATATGCTGTTGTGCGTTTTTTAGTAAGCAAAAGGACTATCTGTCAAGGACATTCATAAGAAAATGCTTCCTTATTTGCTGACAAATGTTTGTCCCGTAAAGCGGTGCATAGCTGGGTACAAAAAGTTTCTCAAGGACGCGTTGTTTCCAAAAATTCAAGGTTATGTTATCAGCAGGGAAGGTTATGCTGACATTGTTTTGGGATTGTCAAGAAGCGCTTTTAACCAATTTCAAGAAGAAAGGTGACAATGTGAATTCTGAATTGTACTGTGAAGTTCTATCGATGCTTCGTGATGCAATTCGAAGAAAACTTCCAGGACTGCTGACTAGAGGAGTGTTGCTTCTTCATGACAATGCCAGACCACATACGGCTCGATTAACTCAGGAGAAAAGTAACCAACTAAGGTGAGAAGTTCTGGAACATCCACCTTATTTAGCCCCTTGTGATTTCCACCTTTTTGATCCACTGAAAACCCACCTTGGTGGGAGACATTTCGCGAATGACGCCGAATTTGAATCTCATCTCATCATGTTCCTCTTGTACCTTGCGATGTCGAGGTGAAGTATAAACTTCTTGAGAGTGCCCGGTTATGGCCTTCATATATCGATATTCCCATGGACTCTACTATTCCCTCCGTCCTACGTTTACGTGGTCGCCTCTTCCTCTGTTACAATCTGGTCTGTACATCATTGCTTGATGTGGTATGCTGTTGACTGGTAACCTACTTGTATGGCCAAACCATTCGACTTGCTGCTTTCTAATAAAATCCAGTGCTGCTATAACCCCCACTTTAGTCATATCTTCATTTCTGATCTTATCTTCTTGATACGTTGAGTATTCTTCTCAGGAATCTCATTTCTGATTATGTGATTTTTCTTTTCTCTTTTTCTGTCAATGTCCAGGTGTGGCATTGGTAGCATAGAGTTGGTAGGAAGATTGTGTTGTAAAGTGCTTTCTTAGTAGTTATTGATACATGTTTGTTCTTTAGTATTGGTGCCATTTTTCCAATGAGTTGGTTTGCCTTATTGCGCCTATTTTCGATCTCGTCTTTTGATCTGCCATTTGATGATATTATACTTCCCAGGTACTTGAAACTCTTTACTTGTTTCAATGGATGTTCGTTTAGGTGAATTGTTGTTATTTGTTCTTCTTTAGTTATAGTCATTACCTCTGTTTTGCTTGTGCTACTTTTAATGTTATGTTTACTACACATTTCGTTTAGACTATTCATGTTGTCTTGTAATTCAGCTTCTGATTTTGCTATTAATGCTTGGTCGTCCGCAAACATAAGTTCTCTAATGGTTAGTATAACAGTAAGGGAGTTAGCTTAGTAAGTAGAGAGTTAATGAATGCTGCACATTCATTAACTAATGGGGAAATCATAGTTAGTGAACGTGTGAGCACAAATGGGTTTAGGTATCCAGGGGTTGCACACACGTCACTTGGGATGGAGCCATGAGAAGATCAACAAATATGTCTGCATGTACACCGACAGCATGAAAATGTAATGGATTGAACCAATAAACCTTTTATACAATACAACGTGGAGTTTGTCATCTGTAGTGATGTCAACCACTAACGATCCACGGCTAGGCCATGTTCACACTGTGATATGACTTGATTTGGCGCCGAGTATACCAAGATTTCGGAATCGTGCTGTCGCGGCCACCACTGATCACAGAGGTCCTCAAATAAATCAAATTGGAATATAAAAGTCAACAGAAGTCATGGAAGGTTGTGCACTCTGGAGGAACAACTTATGTCGGATTTTCAAGTTTTTGTGATGGGGTTGATCGTTGTTAGAACCGCCACACAACACATAATGTTCCGAGTGGTGAAACAGAGCAGCCATCGTCAAGCTTGAATCCATTGTTGACCTGCTCGTTTTTTCGAAACGTATGGATGTTCCAGATATGCTGCCGTGAAATCTGGTTTTGCTGGAACTGTCGAGTTAACCGTTATCGTCTGAACTACAGTGAAGGTGACCTTGGTAGTCTGAAGATAAAGTCCGGAGTTCTTGGCCAACGCTTAAAGTGAGCCGAATCAATCAATCAGTCAGTATTGTCTCGATCGTTGTAATTTCAAATCCAGACGAGCACAATCGGCGGCATGAAAACGACTAGAAGGCACCAACTTCGATTGAAGTGAGGAATCCAGAGGCTCTTCTTTTTCTGTTCCTGCGAGAGAAGAGGACAACTTTCAAGTTTGTCGATTGGGCGTCATACTCTTTCAAGTTTGTCGATTGGGCGTCATACTCTTTCAAGTTTGTCGATTGGGCGTCATACTCTTTCAAGTTTGTCGATTGGGCATCATACTCTTTCAAGTTTGTCGATTGGGCGTCATACTCTTTCAAGTTGTCGATTGGAACATCTTCCGTCACTTTATCGATTGGAACATCTTCCGCCATTTTGTCGATTGGAACATCTTCCGCCATTTTGTCGATTGGAACATCTTCCATCATTTTGTCGATTGGAACATCTTCCGTCATTTTGTCGATTGGAACATCTTCCGTCATTTTGTTGATTGGAACATCTTCCTTCATTTTGTCGATTGGAACATCTTCCTTCATTTTGTCGATTGGAACATCTTCCTTCATTTTGTCGATTGGAACATCTTCCGTCATTTTGTCGATTGGAACATCTTCCGTCATTTTGTCGATTGGAACATCTTCCGTCATTTTGTCGATTGGAACATCTTCCGTCATTTTGTCGATTGGACCATACTTCATTTCTACCCATAGACGTAGGACAGATAGCGTCAGTTGGTAAAGCCAGAACAAACGACAGAGCAGTATAGGTAATGAATAATTTCAGATTAATTAACAACATACTCAATTGAACAGAATATTTCTTGCTGCTTACTTTAAGATAATATTGTCTTAAAATATTAGTATATTATATTGGTTGGTACTTTCCATTACAGATTTTTTAGAATGGAAGCCCAAGATTTTTCTCAAGTACTTAGTGGAGTTGGTGGGGCAATATCAAAGTTGGACGCTGTATTAAGACAGCAAAGTGTAATCAGTGATGTCGAGAGATTTAATGGACAGGCGAATCAATTTAAGAAATGGATTATTTCTATTGAGAAACATGCTTATCTAGTGAACGCTACAGATGAGGATAAAAAGAATTTAGCTTATAGAACTAGTACAAGTCCTGTTTCTGATCACATAAGAAGAAAGCTAGAAGCTGGAGGAGGTGAAACCTGGGAACAATTCAAAGACGACCTGGCTCATAAATATGCAGAAATTACTGACCCTCAACACGCATTCTCAGTGTTGCGACAGACAAGACAAAATACTACAGAAAGTGTACAGCTATACAGTGATAGGTTGATCAATTTAGCTGAAGAGTCATTTTTGGGTCAGAATGTACGAGCTGAAGAAGTGGAACGGATGTTGGTGGGGATTTTTGTTGATGGGATTAGGTCAGATGGATTGAAATTTAAATTAATGAGAGAGAATCCTGCAAGGTTGTCACAAGCTGTAGATATCGCTATACAAGAAGAAAGCTTGAGGAGAAGGTTTAGATTGAGGGTAGGACGAGAGTTAGGTAGTAGTTCGGAAGATAGAATTGAAAAACCAATGGAAATAGGACAGTATAGATATGGATGGAGAGGAAGAAGGGGAGAAATACAGATGGTACAAGGAAACAGTAACGTATATAATCAAGGTAGAGAAGGACAAGTGAGAAATACTGTAAGAAACATGGTAGGTAACACAAATAACACAAATGTGGTTTGTTGGGGGTGCCACCAATGTGGACACATTTTTCGCTTCTGTGATAACAGACGTGTCCAATCGAATACACAAAATAATAGAGGTGCTCAGACTAGTACACAGAATAGAACTGTAAATAGTAGATCATCAAATGGGAATTATGGAGAGGTGCAGAGAAATTTTATAAGGTCAGGAAATCAGGGAAATTGGCATCCCGCTTACTGAGCAGGATCGGCAGTAGGGGGGAAGATAGTAAGGTCCAAAAGATGAATAAATATATTAAAAACCCAAATGATGAGTATAATAGGACATTTAGAAATAAAAAACATAAGAAGTGGCCTCAACTTGGGGAGATAAAACAGTTGTCACTAAATATGATTGATCCTAGTTCATGTATAATAGAAATAGGGAAATATAAAATTAGAACATTAGTTGACTCGGGAGCGCAAGTTAGCCTGATTAAAGAAACATTTTTATATCGAATATTAAAATTTTTTAAAATATTTAGAATTCAGGAGAATCTTCATTCGGTAACTGGACACAAATTAGAAGTGCTTGGACAAACGATGATAAATTTTAAATTAGGAGGGATAAATGTTAGGCATATGTTCCATGTGGTTAAGGATTTAAATAGAAATATGATATTGGGTAGAGATTTTTTATTGAAAAATGGGGTGAGACTTTTTTTTTGATTTGCATAAATTAAAATTCCAAGATGTTTACGTAGATTTAGAAGAGGATATGCATGTGTCGACACTAGTTAGAGTCAAAACGACCATGAATTTGAAACCACAAACGGTTAATTTAATACAGGCAAAAATGAAAAAAAATCTGTACTTTTCGGTTGGACAAACAGTTAAAATAACGGAATTAGAGAGAGAAATAATAGATGAACCTGGCTTGGAAGTCACCGATGGGTTAATAATATTAGATAAACACCTCAGCTTTCCAGTGATGCTCCTAAACAATACAGGAAAAAATATTAAATTATATAGAGGCTGTGTAATCGCTAAAGTAGCGTATAATAATGATAACATGTTAACTATAGAAAAAGAAAACATGTTGGGAAATGATTATTCAGAAACTCCCATGGTCAGAAATAATGTCAGAAATAAGTATAAAAGAAGCTGGAAAAGACGGAATGATGAATTGATCCATACATTCAAAAAATATCCATCTCAAATAGATACAGTTGACAATAGGACAAGAGAACAAGAATTGTTACCACAGTTAAAAGCCCCACCGGAGAATAAAGAAATATTAGAACAATTGGTGAAAGAAAATCAAGACGTTTTTGCAATTAATGATGTAGAATTGGGAAAAAACTAGTACAGTTACAATGGAAATAGACACTGGAAATCATCCACCAATTAGTTTAAAACCATATAGAACTCCTTTAAGAAACAGAGAGATTATAGAGAAGGCAATTGAAGATATGTTAAAAGCGGGAATAATAACAAGATCGAAGTCTGAGTGGTCATCTCCGATTGTAATTGTGACCAAGGTCGATGGTACACATCGATTCTGTTGTGACTATCGGGCGTTAAACAAAATCACTAAGAATGTAGCGTACCCATTGCCAGTAATTGATGATATTTTGGGTTTACTTAATGGCTCTACATTCTTCACTACACTAGATGCAAGATCAGGATTCTGGTGTATCCCGATGTCGGAGGAGGCTCAAAAGAAAAGTGCTTTCTGTACTCATATGGGTTCTTACGAATTTTTACGAATGCCATTCGGAGTTCGTACAGCTCCATCTCACTATATGTTATTAATGAATGAAGTATTACGTGGGTTTCAAAAGTTTGCGTTGGCATATATAGATGATATTTTAATATATACATCAGGAGACGTACAAGATCATCTAAAACTGGTAAAATTGGTATTTGACAGGCTAAGAAAACATGATGTTAAGTTGAAATTGAGTAAGTGTGAATTCTTAAAAACAGAAACCAAATATTTAGGGTACATTATTAATAGAGAGGGAATTAAGCCTGATCAAAATAAAATTAAAGTGATTAGAGATTTATCTTCTCCGACCAACGTAAGAGAAGTTCGAGCTTTTATGGGTATGACCGGGTATTATCGACGTTTCGTTCCAAATTTTGCACAGATAGCAGAACCTATTATAAAATTGACCTGTAAATATGCAAGGTTTAACTGGACTGAAGATTGTCAGAAGGCGTTCGATTTTTTAAAAAATAGCTTAACAACAGTTCCACTATTGGCACATCCAGATTTAAATAAACAATTAGTTTTGTATACAGATGCTTCAGATAATGCCATAGGAGCATGTTTAACACAACCGTATGAAGGAGAAGACTCAGGAATACCAGGAGTAAAAAATGAAAGACCAATCTATTTCCTGTCACATAGACTTAGCAAATCTCAGAGAAAATGGGCGACTATTGAGAAGGAGGCTTACGCTATACACTATGCTCTCCAAAAACTAAATTACTACTTACATAACGCCAATTTCATTATTAAAACTGATCACATGCCATTAAAGTCTATATTAGAAGCACCAATACAAAATAGGAAAATACAAACGTGGGCATTAAATTTACAGGGATACAATGCTAAAGTAGAGTATGTTTCAGGAAAACATAATACATGCGCTGATTTATTGTCTAGAATTCCACATACAACAATATCTGAAACCACTTCTCAAGATGAGGGAGAACCAGAAATTGACGACAGGAATTGGCAAGTAAATATATTAGATTCTGCTAAAATAAATTATAAAAGCTCACAGACAGAACAAGATTCTGAATCGATAGAGGAAGATACACAGTTGATGCATTTTGATATGAAAAATGAACAGGAATTAGATCCAAAAATAATACAGATAAAAAGAAAACTGAAAGAAACAGGGGAAAACAGTTTTAAAAGAAAATTTTTAGAGTTACAAGAAGACAATCAATTATATTATGTCGGTGAAAAAGGTGAGGGATTAAGAAAATATATTCCGAAACATTTAGAACGAGAAGTTTTAAAGGCATATCATGATAATAATGGTCATTTTGGACGAGATAAGTTAGTTAAGTCTATTAGCAGTAAATATTACAGGCCGAATTTATTTAAAAGCGTATATGAATATGTTGATGCATGTGAAAAGTGTAGGTTAAGAAACATGAAGATAATTAAATGTCCCTTACAAGATACAGATATTCCTCAATTTCCAATGCAGAAAGTAAGTTTGGATATTTCAGGTCCTCATCCAAAAACATTATCGGGAAATGTATATCTACTACATATCGTAGATTCATATAGTCTCTGGCCAGAAGTTTATCCAATTCCAGACAAGAGTTATGATTCTGTTATAAATATGCTTTTACAAGAATTTATACCTGAAATATCCAAACATTAAAACTTCATACTACAGACCATCTTCGAATGCCAAAAATGAGAGACAACATAGAACATTGTACAATATACTGGCGAAAAATGTAGAAGAACACAATATGGATTGGGATCTTTATTTGGGAATAGCATTGGGGGCGATCCGTACACACCAAAATGAAGGAACAGGTTTCTCACCATTTTACCTAGTACATGGAAGAGAACCAATATTACCAATTGACAATTTATTAAAGCCTAGGAGAAAATATATGGGGGAGGATTTTCAGAAAACAAGGTTGCAAGAAATGCACAAAGCACATATACGTTTAAGAAATAATATAATTAAGGCTCTAGAAAGACAGAAGAAATACACAAATAAAAATGCACACTTACAAGAGTTTAACATAGGTGATAGAGAGATATGCCACTATTTGAAAAGTCATTAAGACATCAAGATAGGAAGATTAGATTGGATTTAGAAAGGAAGAGATTAGCGGTTGCTAGTAATGGGTATACAGATGCGGAACAAGAGATGGATGAAGAGTCAGAAACTGATGAGGATGCTGATATGAAAGAAGATAATTCTCCTCGGGAGGATGACGATATTGATGTAGATATTGCACTTATAGAAAAAAATTTGGAGTTAAGAAAATGGAGAAGTGATAAATAGCGTGGTAGAATATTCTGCAGATTGCAGATAGAAGAAGAAGTTAGACACGGTAATTGTGAATTTCAAAGAAAGAAGTTAGCAAATAACTTAATCAAGAGTTGTTGAGAGTTGTCGGGATGAGTAGACATAATATTGTAGTACGTTAGGACTGATTGATATATGCTTTATTATCATTTTGATTTTTAAGTTTGAAGTGTTGAGTTTTTCTTAGACGGAAAATGATTGATTAGTAGTTATAATATATTATGGTGTACGTATATATGATTTTTCATTTCATCACATATGTTTAATTTGATTAATGTGTGGGGATACAAATGATGTCAAAGAATGAGGGGGTTGATATTGTTTGCTCTATTGTTTTGACTTCAGTTGTTCTTTATAAAATGTGAGGATATGTTAACTTAGCGGTTTATTTTTACAAACCTTTGGTTTTATTTTTTTGAGTTACCCTGAGGGTGTTTAAAATAATTTTTAGGATGAGTTGTTTTTTGGGAGCTTGCAGAAAATATGAAACATGGAGTAAGAGCCATGCTTCGTTGTACAAATTTTGTGACTTGAAGTTGAGTTGTTTAACGTGTATAACAGTTATAAATTGAGGGTGAAACATGATTGAGTTAAGGGGGAAGTTTTGGTGATTAGTGAAGTAACTCAGTATATAGTAGAGGAAGTAACGGAGGAGTATATTTAAAAGTGGCTGGGGTTGTCAGCAACAATTGATAATTACATGTGGGTTGGAAAGAGTTAAACCGTTAAAAATGGTTTGGGGGATTGAATTAGGGACTGCATTAGACGGTTCGTAAATACATGGATTTAAAGCCATGGATGAGGGGAATGACGGTCGATACTGGGTAAATGGGAATTGAAATAGGAGGCTGGGTTGAACAGCGTTTAATGGGAGAATATGGGGGAAATGCCAGGTTGAATTTTGGCATAAGTGGACTCTGGAAGAAGAACACTGTGTTTGACAGTATATTAATAATTTGGAGGTTTTGAAAGAATGGTTGAACTTGACGAGGTGAATAATACAAAAGGTTGTAGTGTTGGATTAACATAACTTTTTGAAAAATTATTATTGACGGCAATGAAGATAAATTTTGAGAACTTTATTTTATAAAGTTTTGAGAATGCATGGGAAGAGAAATGTGATTACTTCTTACTTTTTTCTTACTTTCTAACTTTCTTAGGTGCGCACCAAACCAATCTAAACTAAACTTTTTTTTCTGTCTATCCTGGAATAGTGAGAATGTGAGTAAGTGAGAAAAAGATAAGGAAAATATCTTCAATTTTTGTCAATCATAATTTAGATGGACACCTTAAAAGCGGTTCGCTTATAGAGAGTTTTGTAGAGAGTTTTTGTGGAGAATTTTATAGAGAATTTTGTAGAGAGTTTTGTATTATTGACATTGTATAAAGTATGTCTCTGGTTAGCGTTTGGCTATGATGAGATAGGAGGGTGAGATTTGAATTAGGAAATATATGTGAAGGGATTGTTGGGCAGATGTGGTATAGAACAAGAAATATTTCAGTAGAGTTAATTGTTTAAGGGTTGGGGTTGAGACTTTTCCAGAGAAAAAGTCTTCTTGAAGAAGGGGAGGTATATAACAGTAAGGGAGTTAGCTTAGTAAGTAGAGAGTTAATGAATGCTTGTTATGAACAAGAGAGGGGACAGGACACAACCTTGTTGTACTCCAGATCTTATGGTGAAGGGTTCTGTGTGTCCTCCATTTGCTCTCACTATGCATTCACTGTTGTTGTATAAACATCTACATAGGTTTGTTAGATGTGTACTCTATATTGTTTAAGGATTTCCCACAGCTTGTTTCTATCTACTCTATCGAATGCCTTTTCTTGGTCGACAAAGGCTAAGTAGAGTGTTTCATTGAATTCAATTGATTTTTCTATAAGTTGTCTAAGAGCTAAAATGGTATCTGTGCATCCTTTGTTTTTCCTAAATCCAAGTTGTGTTTCGCTTAGTTGGGTTTCTAAAGTAGTTAGTAATCTTTTTTCAAGAATTTTGCAAAATATTTTCCCAGTATGACTCAACAGTGAAATGCCTCTGTATTGTGTGCAGTCTCTTTTGCTGCCTTTGTTTTTCCAAATTGGTATAATTATAGCATTTCCCCAGTCTCTTGGTGTCTGTTGTTCTACCCAAACATGGTTGCATAGTCTATGTATTCAAGCTGTTCCTACTTCTCTTGCTGCTTTAATTAGTTCATTTGAGATTTCATCCTGTCCCGGTGATTTGTTCAATGGGGCTAATCTGATGGCTTCGATAATTTCTTCTTTTAGTATGTCTGGTTCTAGACGCCGAAGTTGAATGTGAAGTGAAAACATGGTTTAGAAAACAGGAACATGCAGTTCTATGCAGCCGGTTTGGGAGGACTGATAAAACAATTGGATAAGTGCATCAATGTTGGTGGGAATTATGTTGAGAAATAAAGGGACAATGTATGTATAAAATGAAACTAGTTTCAAGTTGTTATAATATTTAGTTATTTTCTACAGCAATATGTGACTTACTTATTGACTTCCCCTCGTACTAACTTGGAAGAGTTTGTGAGAAAGTGTTTACTCAAACATGTACGTACGTGTTGGGTGATGGAACTGCCGTACTACAAAGCAGAGAGGACCAATAGTGGAAAAAAATGGTTTACGATTGTGATTTCACCAGCTGCAAGATCTAAAACAAATTCTTTAGAGTGCCGTGGTTATTCGTGAGTCTCCGTGACTAAATGGTCAAGCCGTTTAATTCGGACTTCGAAGGTTGTGGGATCGATTCCGGGCCGTGCCCCTCGAGCCACGAGTTAAATTTTTCGGAGACTCCTGTGGGTCTTCGCTAGAGCTGCGGAAAGAGACCGATTCATATGGAATAAAACCCGGTGCAATGAAGTTGACGCTGTCGACTTTTTAAGGTTATTCATGTTACATTAACCCATTCGGACATGAGTGTCATGAGCGGCTCTGGTGGTCGCAGATGGCTTACAACATTCGATACTGGATATGAATGCTTGGAATGAACAGGATGATAGGCTGAAAGGGACTGCACCTCTCAGTGTTAGATTATCTATGGACAAGGGAGAGATGGTCACACGCCTGTGGGGCCATGTGGAGAAAATGGTGGAACAGACTGAACACCCGTATGTGGGCGGAGGCTCGACAGGGGATCTTAATCGCCAAACTGATATGGAAGAACAGGAGAACTTTCAATCAAATGGAAGTTGGAACCATTAGCAATATGACTCTTCGCTGGCTGTTGAATTAGGGGACGGGCGCGTTTGGGAACATCCTGAGTGCAGTGAATGTAGACATGCACAACAATAAGAGTTGGTCAAAACGTACTGCCATAACATTCCTGTGTGTATGATTCAGCAAACGTCGGTATATTAGTGCGTCCGTTTCGTTATTCATCTTTGCTTACTCCCGTTAATCCATACAGGCGGGAATAGGCATGGACATGACTGATATAATCAATGTAATACGGACGTGGCAGGCTGATGCTGACGAGTGGAACTGGGAGTGAACCAGGTCAAGCAAGTCAATGCTATCTTGAAGGTCAACTCCTCTTGGGAACAGTGATGGGAAATAATTTGCAATGACGGCTGGATCGGAGAACTGAGCCCCTATGAGAATTGCCTCGAAGTGCCTACACCGGCAACCGTCGAGGTATCAACTCAACTCGTAATAATGCAAAACAGCAACGAAGGACGAAGAATTAAACTTGCGTCCTTACCTTGAATACAATGATAATCAACGGCAAAAGTCAAGATATCAAAGCGCTACCAGAAGTTTATTCCGTGGCAGACATGTGAACATTAGACTCATGCAGACCTGTAGGTTGACCCCTATAGACAGGGTCGGCACCTACTTTACTAATCCACCGATGAGTGTCCAGTCTACTGCGCTCTGCTTGACGCCCTGATCCACTGATTCCATTTAAGCTGTAATTCCACTCTAGGTTTTTCCGCCTGGTTTCTTCACTGCGGTATTATCATCAACAGATCCCTCTCCTGACTCATAGCTGTCTCGCGCTCATATCATCGCGTCCAGAGGTCACCTCACACAGATCCTTTGAAACACGTCCTTGTTCGAAAGCACAATCACAGCGTCTGTTGCTGTCCAATTACGTTGTCCACATTCTCCTTGGATTCCTTTGTTGATGTCCACTTTCGTGTCCGAGTGGGGAATTCCCATTTTCCAATTTATACTTTTCGTGGTGGGCCGTGCCGCCGTATGGCATAATGCCCCCTCCCAGATAAAATAATGTGTAACATTTTTTTCCCTTTTAACTATGTGTGTATAAATATATTGTATAATCATAACTAACTACAACTATAATAACAATAGACTAGTACTTGGTTGTCCCCCTTATCTACCCTTAAAAAAAATATAAAGTTATACGACGGGCACGCCCACCTGTCCAAACCCCACGTTGGACGTCGTGTGGCTGATCATGGGGAATCAGGCCAACTAATAAACATATTAGTCCCTACCTTGTCTTAATAGACAAGTGTGTCCTAGCTCTAGGTACTACCATGAGTTTTGGACGAGGGTAATAATGGGGTTTCCAAGTAGATCATCCTCATTGTTGATTATCGTTGCTGTTATTATTGTATACTCCATATATTTTCCTTCTTACAATTTTTCCATCTGTGGGTAGGGTGACATGTGCTCCACGAGACTCCTCAGAAATATTTTTCTTGTCGATATGTTGAGAGCGATGACTGATTATTATGGATCTTAATGTGATAATGACACGTAATACAATTAATTCAACTAGAGATTCATTCTAATGACTTAACCTTATAATCAAATACTTTCCCGAACAATGATTAATTAACCCTATAACCATACTATAATATTTCAATTAATTAATACCCAATTAACTAACATTTGTTATTTAACCACAGAATCATAACATTTAAATTAAAATGTTCACTGTCAATAAGTTCACTTCACAGTTACAATACTTGTATGCTCGAATCCGTGTCCGAATAACCAATGTTTGAACAACCGAGCGATCACACATTGAGTAGATACTTCCGATGGCGTAGTTATTCATTCATACACTCTGTCAATATGGAAAATTTGCTACCATGTGTATCTATATCTACTAAATCACATCTTACATTACATTATATATATTTGTCAATTAATGTAACATTGTTATTCAATAAGGTGCGTTTTGAATTTATATTTATTAAATTTTATAACACACATAAAAGAACAGAACATTAAAATATAATTAAAGAACTTATAACCTAGATCTGTTCCTCTATTAATTATAATCGACTGAGAATGTCTCTGATTGACTGATTAAAATCTTGCAGACATAGAGTTGTGAAGAATCATACCTATTAAAGATTCAAGACATCTATAAAAAAAAATTAAATTAAATCAGGAATATAATATTCAACAAGAATAAATATTGAAATCAAATAATATTCATATAAATTTAGTAATGTTCTCTATTATAGACATAATTATCAAAGAATAAAGAATCGAATTATTTCTAAGTTGAATTATAGAATTATTAGATAGTGTGAACAATTCTGACAAGTGATACCTTGCATAACTAAGTAATAAGACCTAAGACTCTAATGTGTCTGTAGTGTATTATGGGTTGATTTGACCCTAACCTTTCATCCCATTTTATTTTCCTTTATTTATTTCTTCCATTCAATTTTTTTTTTCTTTCTTTCTTTGTTTCAAACCTGTAAAATCTCTCTTCTGCACTCATGCCAATATTTGTACATTGTATTGATTGAAACAATGTTATTGTCTTCAGTCTTGTGTATCTTCTGTAATGCATACGCTGTAACGACGTATGTTTGTACTGAGTGCGTGTAACTTTCATTCTGTTTTTGGGATTTTTAACAAAAATATCATTGAGAAACATGTAATCATGTTTGATTTGTTTTGTAACAACAGTTATTTCTTCATGTTTGGGTTAGTTGACTTTGTACAATTCGCAATTATTTACCATTGTGTTATCACGTATGTCTACAGTTGATGTACCCTGTTCTGTTTGCGTGTTTTCTTCTTTAATTTCTTCTTCTTCTTCTTGTGTTGTTTCAATTTGGGCATTTGTACTTGTAAGTGTTTCGTTAAACTTGTGTTCGATAGTTATTTTCTGAACGAAATCTCTGGCGTTCGGTTCTTTCACTATTGTAGCAGATACTTTACCTGTGTGATTACTTTCTTTTATTTCATACATTTGTCTTTGTTTCCTCATTCGCTCCTTCCAAATTGTTTCCTTTGCAAGATTCTCCTCTTGAAGTGCGAGTCGTTTTTGCTTGATTTCTGTCTCTACGGCTAATTGTCTTGCCTTTAATTCTGCCTCTCCTGTTATCTGTCTTTCTTCCATCTCTCTCCTCATTGCAGATATCTTTTCACGTTGCAAAATTATCTCATTTTGTTTGATAGCCATCTCTTTGTCTTTCAGTTCTCTCTCAAGAGCCATCTGCAGTTGTTTGGTTTCTTTCTCTGCTGCTAGTCGTTCCTGTCGCTCCTCCTTCTGACGTTGTTTCTCTTCTTTTTGATGCTCACTGAACTCATGTTTAGCCCAACTCCTAAGTTCAGCACCAGTTAAACCAGTCTTCTCACCGAATTCTATGATTTCTTGTAGTGTAGACATCTTGTCCTACCTGTAAAATAAGCTATCTAGCTAAAATAAATAGCGAAGTGGCAAGAGAAGAAAAGACTCGACAGATTTGCAATAAGGTTCTTCGCGGAACGGAGTAGTTATTGACTTAAATAATAAGTCCTGTGGTATCAACGTCGACCCGAAATATCAACTTAATTAACACGAATACTGTCACGTTTACGACCACCTAAGAATATATCACTCAAAATATACGATAATTATACGAACCGTGACATATGTAAGCCACAAAAATAATTATGGGAAAATATGTTCAATATAAGGAATATAAATATATAAGTACAGCGGACCAACACTAATACTGACAAAAGACGATTGACGTAAGACGAAAGTACATATTTTCATTCATAAAGACAAAATTAATTTTGAAATTTAAGTGACAACACGATAAACACTTTATATATTACTCACAGTTACGATACTCTTATAATGAATGAAATATATGTAAACCACATGAATAATGTGAGAATATAAAAATATATATACATATGACACTAGATAATTAATAGTCACAGTAGACGATTAACGAGGGACGAAAATACCAATCAATGTTTCAACACGACAACAAATACTTTCAGACTTAGATTCAACATAACATACTACTGACTTACCATACAAAACAAACGGTTGTTAATTTATAATAAATTTTTAACATAATTGAAAATACGACACCTTATTAAACTTTAAAAAAAAAATCAATGTCACACCAATTGACAATTACAACAGGTACTGGCCTTAAGAAAATTGCGGTGTCGGTGTCTTCTACGAATTTCCAAATGTCCATTCCATGCTCGACTGTTCCAAATGCTCGAATATATTCGTTTTCTGCAGTCGACAATTAATGGAGGTTCTCCTCAAAACATAATATCAGGTAAATTGACACGATGGTGTAATTAATGCACTTACACCAGCACCTAGACCATGCGGTCTGTGGCCGACTGATAAAACCTAGTCGGTTATGGTGCACCCGTCGAACTTTGAGTTAAATTTGGGTACATGATTGTAACGATACCCACAGGCACTTTTCCTCTCTCTCTCTCTCTTTCTCTCACTCTCTCTCCCTCTCTCTCTTTCACCCTCTCCCTCCCTCTCTCGCTCCTCCTCTCTCTCGCTCTCTCTCCCTCTCTCACGCTCTCTCTCCCTCTCTTGATCTCTCTCTTGCCCTCCCCCTCTCTCCACCTCTTGATCTCTCTCTTGCCCTCCCTCTCTCTCTCCCCCCCCTCTCTCTTCCTCTCCCCCTTTCTCTCTCCCTCTCTCTCTCCCCCCTTTCGCTCTCTCTCTCCCTCTCTCTCTCCTCTTACATCTGGCTTCTCTGTGCATACCTTCTTCACGTGCATTGCCAGTAGTTGGATCTTACACAACCCCAACAACTCGAGCTCTGGGCGGGGGCTCCTGAAGCGCATTGTATGACTAGCAACCATACTGACTATTTCGTAGGTTATAATATACCCCATGTGGTAGGTCGCAGGCACTTTTCCTCTCTCTGTCTGTCTCTCTCTCGCTCTCCTCTCTCTCTCTCTCTTCTTGCATAGACTGTACATATGTCCACATACACTAGCATTTTGTCTGTTGAAGTGTGTCTGTGTGTGTGCGCGTGTTCATGCGCACCGGTCCACCCGGACCAGCGGCACAATGGGGTCGTGGTCGATTTTGCACGCCTCCTGCCCCGCCCCCTTCTTTCTATGTGCTCGCTGGGCCGTGGCATCCGGCGCCATGTGTGGATACACCCGAGATTTCCGTGGTCATGTGCAGATCCGTACGTGAGGTGAGTATGCAGTTTTTTTCTCTATAAACAGTTTTTCTATTAAACATTTTCTTCGACTAACATTCTTTTCAATTAACATTTTTTCAATTCTCATTTTCTCTTCATTGCTTCCATTTTTCCATGCATTTGTTCCTCTCGTCCTGTCATCACCTTCTAATGTAGTCACAGGAGTTCTCCTTGACTGTATGTTGTGTTTGTGAATGTGTTTGTTTGCTGATGAAGGCTAACCGCCGCAACGTTCTGTATGTGTCGTAACTCTGTTATGTAAAGCTGCACTACTTTGTGTCATTTTATATTGTTTAAACTTTCACAGCTTTACCGCAGTTCCACCAAATTTTATGCATAGATTTCATATAGAACTGCAGAACTCTTTTTCTCACTGCTATTGGTAGCTTTTTATTGGGGTGTGTGTATATTTCTTGCAAAAGGCTACTATTACAATGGTAATTCTTGTTCTAATCTCTTCAAGGCATCTTCTGTCAGATATTAATACTGTCCTGATAGTTGTACTGATTAACCTGTCTTTAAACTGTTGCATTCACTTGGATATTGCATTGTAGTATTTCTTCCTTTATGGAGGTTACTATAATCTCTGTTTGTTTTTAACAATTCATTTCTAACCCTAACTGCTTTCTGTCTACTGTAACCGTATCCACTAAATGCTGCAGATTCTCTTAATTGTCTACAATCAATGCTGTATCATCTGTATATCTTATATTATTGAGGTCATGGCTTGCAATGGTAGTGATTTCTATCTCATCATCAGCCTCTTTCTGATGTTTGTGAGAAGTTCTCTGTGCGACTCAGCTTCCCTTAAAACATCCTGATTGCTCATTTTGGTTGTTCAATTAATTTTCAGCATTCTTCTAAAAAAAAAAAAACACATCTCCAAGGAGGTTATTTCCTCCTGCTTACTAATTGTCAATATTATTTTGAAGCATGATGTCCTTCAGGTCTCATAAATTTCTCATGTTTTCACTATACAGTGAGGAAAAAGTCCAGAGACATTACACATCCCTGCTGCACACACATCTTTATTGGCTGATACTGACCCACTTCATTATAAATGTGTATAGAACTATCTTGTCTTCAATATTCTACAACAAATGTTGTATGCTTTGGAAGGACATAGCAATCAACTCAAGGTTGATTGTCAAGGCAATTTTACTTTAGTAGTTTGCCATGCTCTTTCATAGTTGTTACGGACACTTACTAAACAAGCTGAACAGCGCATAAATGCCTTTGAATATAAATGTTATAGACTGGTTTTAAGAATATCTTTGGTAAAGAAATGAACAAATGCATCCATACTTCAAGAGCTGAACAATGAAAAGGATTGGCTATTAAAGACGATAAAACAAAGAAAATTGATATATTTTGGTCACTTGAAACGCCATGAGAGTTTTGAGAGAACAATAATGGAGGGGTATATGCCTGGGATTGATTGACTGATTTAGAAACCGACATCACAGCATTCGGGGCATTCCCATAAGTGCTCCGTCCCCATCCTCAGCAGCCAGCGAAGAGTTCCATCACCAATAGTGCCAGTAGCAATCTGATTATATGTCTGTCTCACCTTTCTTCTGAGCGTTGAGTGTCGGCCAGATCCCCTCATCACTCCTCGCTGTCTCATTCTTGCTAGACCATGGTGATCCATTTGCTCCTCCGAGGTGTACACATGCTCCCACAAGGCCGCAACCATGTCTGCCTCGTCATGCATCAATACTCCACCAAGTTTTGCAGAGCCAGCCAATCTGTCCACCTGTTCATTCCCCAGCACACCGGCATGCCCTGGAGAAAAGATCCAGGCGATGCTTGCCACTCGTGACCTCCGAAGCGAAGCAAGCCACTCTGCCCGAAGCTTGCCTGGGAAGAGGGGAAGAGGAAGCCCAAAGAGAAGATGGGTGCAGGATGTGGTGGATGATCTCCAGATGGGTGTATCGGACGTGGGACATCTTGCTTGTGATCGAGAAGTTTTTCTAAAGGTTGTTATAGGAGCTAGGTTCTGCAAAGGACATGCTACTGAATGAATGAATTCATGAATGAGTTTGCCATTGCTTCCTGAATGATTTATTAGGTCCAACTGACAGATGTGTGAAATGAACTCACTACCTCATCGCCAGTAATCAGAAATTTAAGTGTAGTAAGTCTAATCCATTTCTGTCCCAACAATTTGTATATCTGAGATTTGAGTAGAGTACCATTGGATTACATTTTTCTAACTGTTTCTAACTATACAAGTCTCACTAAATATGCAGGTCTCATGGTGATAGAAGAAAACTCCCAATGAAATCAGTTTGCACACCTTTTGTCCCAATTGTTAATAACGACTCATGTCCCAGTTTCCGATCTTCCTTAGAGAACAAAATGCAGGAGTATTGTGACAATGGAGGACTGTTTGTCTTTTTGTTAAAGTTGTGTACAATCTTCTTTTGTTCGCTTGAAATTTTCTATATCTGCAATGCTCTCTATTGTATAAATTTCACTGTCTTTTTTAGTTAACTCAGTGGTCCATAGAGTATCTTCCACTGTTGTTTCTCTAGGCCAGAAGGTACACATTAATGAGACACTGTGCTTATATAAAGTAGTAAAAAGGTAAAATACCCTTTACATGCCTTCAGGACGAATGGGTGGCAGTGTAGAAGTGATTTGGTAAATATAACACCAGGTACGCTTACTTCCCATGACACTTCCTGGTATTCATTCTAAGCTGGGTCGACTTTAAAAATCTAACTCAATTCAGATTGGAACCCAGGATCAGCGGGCCAGCAGTCAAATCTCTAACCACTGTGCTAACACAAGCACAGCTGACAGGCATGGTTCTAGACTCATATTTGTATAGACCAACTGGCAACCCAGAGATGATGTCAACATTAAAGTGGTCGCCTTCTCTACCTAAAACACTTCCTGGTAGACAGTTTAGGCTGAGTCACTCTGGCAACCATCAGTTTTAAAAATCTGCCTCCATGAACCCATGACCTTCGGGCCTGCAGGCAAACATGCGAGCCACTGCGCTACCATGATTCACACTGCCTATGTAGCATATAATCAACGGTAAACTACGTGGCTTGTAAATTGCAAATACCAAAAGATGATGAAGTTGACTACAACGTCCTGTAGAGGACATGCAACTAACTTGTATAGACAGAGTGGGAGCCATCACTTGCTGAGAGTGAGAGATGTCTGCCTTAGGCTCACAGGGTACTGATTTAAATCTTAGCCTTACGCATAGTGATGGAAATGTTCCCATCAATAACTGATATCTAATGACTAATGAGTCAAAATTTTTTGGGCATGTTATGAGAAGAAATGACTTGGAGAACTTGGTAACAACTGGCAAGATCAAAGGGAAGAGATCAAGGGGAAGACCGAGAAGTAAATACCTGGATGGCTTGGCCACATGGCATGGTCAAGACAGGAACACGGAGCTGATCCACGACTCTGGTGATCAAGTGAAATGGCAGAACATGACCGCCCACGCTTATCGGCATGGCACATGATGGATGGATGGAATGACTAATGATATCACACAATCCTCTATCCCCAGCAAAAACACACTAAATAGAAGGTCCTGTGTGCAGTATGCACATTAAAATCGCACTGCAATCGCTGAGAGTAGGCCATGTATCGTTGCCCCTGCAAAACTGTCCTGAAAGCTGCTAGGAAAGAAAACCTACCCTGGGTACATTATGTGCCTTTTAATTACACTGAGCGACAATGAATGGGCTTCTAGTCCCCGAAATGGAAGATCGGCAACTGAGCTGTTAAGGCCTCTGGAGTGTTTATGTTTGTGGCTACTGTTTGCTTACACATTTTCTTCATGTTGGACTGGTAGTGCATGGTTCCGTCGCCTTGCTACTGAGCTGAGTGTGTGGAGCGACACTGTGAGCTGTGAATTTTGTGTGGAGTGCTTTTACATCTGTCCATGGTTGTTTGTATCATGAACTGCATGTTCGGAAAAATGGTGGCTAGCCAGGCACTGAAGTAACTTTATTGCCTTAGCGTTCTGCAGTAATGTGTGGTTCCGGTTTTCTAGTGACTGCCGCGTCGATCAACAATGAACTGTATCTTTCGTGGCAGTTTTGTGTACTGGCATTCTGGCAGCGGCATCATGTATGATCATGCATATATAATATAAACGGAGTGACTATGCACAAAATTTTGTGAATAGTGTGAGCCGCTACACACACAAATTGGTGGCTGGTCATGTGATTATTCGGCTGGTCATGTGATGTCTAACTTCCTTTTGACTACATTATTAATTCTTTT
Organism: Cepaea nemoralis; assembly: GCA_014155875.1. Lineage (NCBI taxonomy): Eukaryota > Metazoa > Mollusca > Gastropoda > Stylommatophora > Helicidae > Cepaea > Cepaea nemoralis. The sequence goes on along the minus strand of JACEFZ010004965.1, from coordinate 120,983 downwards.
TGAACTATCTTTGTGTTCTCGGTAGTGTAGTGGTTAATATCTCCGCCTGTCATGCGGGAGACTGGGGTTCGACTCCCTGGCAGCAATATTTTTTGTTTAATTTTTAATCAATCAATCAGGTGCCGTCTCCACAATGAAGGATGGCTGCAATGGATCTCCAACACTGTCTGTCTCTCGCCCTGACTGTACATTCTGTCAGACAGCTGTTTGTCCATCTCTTGATGTTATCTTCCCACTTGTATCATTGTCTACCTCTTGCCCTTCAGTATGGTTTTTATAAGTGTATCATGACTTTTAACATGGCCGAAGTAATTCACTTGCCTCCTCTTTATTTCTTCCATCAACTCTCTCTCCATTCCCAGTTTTCTAGAACCTCTGCATTTGATTGTTTTTGTTTCCATGAAATACGGCATATTCGTCTGTATATCCGCATCTCTATGGCTTCTAAGCGACATTCTAGTTGCTTGTTTTAGGAACTACAATATATATCACTGTACGTAGTGTGTGTCCTTTTCGACAAATATTGTCTTTGTAAGGTTTGAAGAAAAAGAACTTGCAAAAAAAAAAAAGACAGACAAGAAGAGAGAATAATAGAGGCTTCTTCAAATTTTTGTGAATAGGGGCTAGTACTATTTACAAAATTTTGTGAATAGGGGCTCCCTAATAATAATATATATACCTGTGCCGGGTGTTGGTTTGTCGAGACCCCTGTCTGTTCAACTTTTCACATGGGGCAGTGAGGAGCATTATGTGTGATATTCACTGGCACAGGAACGGAGGATAATGGGGCGAATCTTCACCATAAACATAAAGTTGGAACCACCACTGACAAACTAACTGACAATGAATGGAATCTTTCTTTAAAAGCAAGCTACAAAGTTACACACCATCATTTTCAAATGCATGCCACAGTCGGACACACTGACCTATCAGGTCCACAACTAGGTGTGACGCAATCCCCTCGAAGGAGGGACGGAGAGGCACACCATTTACTTCTTGTCCGTTACCCTCGCAAACAGAATCAGAATACAATTATTTCATTTTTGAATTTCAGTTTCCCCATCCCAGGAAGTCAATATATGACAACCAATTGTTGCTACTTATACTATTACAAATGAAAATATACTACTATTCTTTACAACACTGTGGCATTGTGTCATTATGACAAAGATATATTGCATTCTCAAGCTAATTTCTGACTCTACCTATGCCACTTCCAACACACTCTAGCTCGTTTCGACTCCCTAACGGAACGGCTCAGGTGTGTTTTCAATGTCTCCGCCTTGGACGCCACAACCTCAACATTTGCTTCAACTTACCAACAAACACCGCCATCACGCAGATGTAGAAACACTTTAAATCCATCTTATATGAAATTCTAAACATATTTATATCAAACAAACTGAACAAAACTGATGGGAACATAAATATTAAGCGGTGAAAAGAAGCCGATTGCGTGTATCCCGTTCAACGGCCATCCGTGAGTTTGTTCCCGGCAGCCTTAGCGTCTGACCTACATTCAACAACACATACACATTGGCACCTTTCCGTCTTGACAGACGATAGTCGATAGTTTGGTACATTGTGCTTCAAAAAGGCTTAATAACTACGATCCATGGCGGTGGCGAATGTGGCTGGTAAGGCCAATTCTTGCTGCAAATGTTTGCCCACAGTAGGTGCATGTGAAAACATGGTCATTTCCACCATTTTGCACCATCTTACGTCTCTCACGCTCTGTGTGTGCTTTATCTGCAATCATTTTCTCCTTTGTCTTTATTCCATTTCTGATAGTTGCCCTCCATGCAACACGTTCAGCGGCTACGTGCTCCCAATGTGCATTATCAATGCCTGTATCAATCATGTCCCGCTTACGCACATCTTTGTATCGTGGTAGAGGCCGACCCTGAGATCTCCTACCCGTCTGTAATTCACCAAAAAAGATGTCCTTTGGTATTCTACCATCATCCATCCTCCTAACGTGTCCTATCCATCTAAGTCTACGAAGACTGAGCATGGAATACACCGTCACACAACCTGATCTTTCCAATACTTCAGTATTTGTGATTTTGTCTTGCCACTTAATACCAAGTATTCTTCGCAGACACCGCATATGAAAGCTGTTTAAATTGTTCTCTTGGCGTGAGTAAGTTGTCCAGGTTTCACTGCCATAAAGAAGAGTACTAAGGACACAGGCTTGGTAGACGAGGACTTTTGTTTTGGCAGTAAGCTTCCTGTTCTCCCAGACTCTTTTGCTAACATGTTCATTGTTGTTGCTGCCTTGCCAATCCTGATGTTGATTTCCTGATCGAGGGATAATTTGCTATTTACCTCTGATCCTAGATATGTAAAATGGTCTACTATCTCCAGTTCGGCGTCGTCAATAAAGATTGATGGTACACCATGTGCACCTTGTGACATAATCTGTGTCTTCTTTTTGTTAATTGTTAAACCAAATTCAGAACAAGCAATGGAGAATGCAGATAGTAGTTGATGTAATTCTTCCTCAGAGTGGGTCGTAATCACAGCATCATCCGCAAAAGGCAACTCTCTGATTAGTACCCTGCTAATTTTGGTCTTGGCCTTCAATCTCTTAGCATTATAGAGGCCACCATCTGAGCGTGAGTGAATGTATATACCGTCATCCTGATCACGAAAGGCATATTTCAGTAGAAGTGAAAAGTATATCCCAAAGAGGGTGGGGGGCTAGTACACAACCTTGCTTAACTCCACTCTTGATTTCAAACTCTTCTGAAGTTGAGCCATCAAACTTGATTATACCCTTCATGCCATTGTGGAACGATTCCACAATGGACAGAAGAGTTGGTGGACAGCCAATCTTCTTTAGTGCTTTGAACAGACCCTCACGACTGACCAAATCGAATGCCTTTGTGAGGTCGATGAAGGCAATAAACAGTGGCTGATTTTGTTCCCGGCATTTTTCTTGCATTGTCGCAATGAGAATATCATATCAATGGTAGACTGGTTCTGACGGAAGCCGCACTGTGATTCGGGGTAGACTTGATCTCCCAGGACTTGAAGTCTGCGCAGGACAATTCTGGCAAATACTTTCCCAACAATACACAGAAGTGAGATACCCCTATAGTTGTTACAGTCGCTCCGATCTCCCTTGTTCTTGTACAGCGTTATGATGTTTGAATCTTTGAAATCCTGTGGGACTTGTCCTTCTCGCCAGCATAGCTCTATTAGCTGGTGGATCTGTAGAGCGAGTGTGTCTTGCCCACTCCTGATCACCTCTATTGGAATCCCATCCTTACCTGGAGCCTTGCCAGATGCAAGCTCATTTATAGCACACTTAACTTCTGTTATAGTGGGAAGTGTGTCCAGGTGGTCAAGAGTTGGCAGGGAGTAAAGCTCTAAATAGTGCTCGACCCATCTATCCATCTGCTGCTTCTTATCAGTGATGATTTCTCCAGTCAAGGTTTTCAGCGGTGCACTTCTTTTGATCATTGGACCACAGGCTTTCTTTATCCCTTCATACATGCTTCTGATGTTTCCCTTATCACTTGCGATTTGAATGGACTCACATAACTTGAACCAATAGTCATTCGCACACTGCCTGTGAGCCTTTTGTACATCCTTCCTCGCTTGCTTCAACTCACTCAGAGTGTTACGCGTTGGTCTTTCCTTGTTTCTTAAGAGAGCTATCTTCTTTTTATCAATCAAGGGCTGCAGTATCTGGCTGTTTGCCACAAACCAGTCCTGCCTCTTATGATCCACAGTGCCGTAAACCCCTACAGCTGTTTTATAAATAGTTTCCTTAAGTTTACTCCATTTATCATTTACTATACAATTTTCTGATGTATCATTGAAAGCGTCTTCAAGTTGCTGTTGAAATTCAAAGAACTTTCCAGGATCGTGAGTGTTAGTAATATTAATCCTGGGGCTAGACTTGTATTTAGCTGTGTAGATTCTCTTTGGTCTCAGACTAACCCTTGCAACAACCAAAGAATGATATGTATCACAGTCAGCACTGTGGTAACTTCGAGTTAATGATGTATGGTTCAGATGTTGTCTCCGTGTGATAATGAAGTCCAGCTGATGCCAATGGCTGGATCTTGGATGTTTCCATGTGACCTTATGCATCTCTTTTGTTTTAAAAAAGAAGTTTGTAATACATAGGTCATTTCTAGTGCAATGCTCTAGCAGCCTTTGCCCATTATCATTCATGCGACCGATGTTGTATTTTCCAAGGCACACTGGCCATGAACTCGAGTCCTTGCCCACACGAGCATTGAAATCACCGAGCATATAAATGTAGTCGGATTTTGGAACTGCCTTGATCGCAGAGTCTAGCTGCTCATAGAACGTATCCTTCACATCATCAGAGGAAGCAAGTGTCGGTGCATATGCAGTGAGAATGGTGGCAAATCCACAAGAGGTTGCCAAACGCAGTGATAATAATCTTTCATTACCTCCAGCTGGGATATCAATCATTCCCAGTAGCGAATTCTTCACTGCAAAGCCCACACCATGTTGCCTTTTTTCTGCCTGCCCTCTTCCCTTCCAAAAAAAGGTGTAATTGTTTTCCCTGAGTGACCCTTCCTCAGCGAGGCGAGTCTCCTGCAGGCCAGCAATATCAATGTTAAGACGATTGAGTTCAGCATCAATCACAGCCGTTTTTCTCACATCGTCAATATTTGTCAAGTCAGTGGAAAATCCTGGACACATGGTTCTCACGTTCCAGGTTGCAAGCCGTAGCTTGAGGTTTCTATTCATTTTATTAGTACCTGGTGCATTGGTTTTACAGCCTGTGATTCAGATTATGTCCTAGCGCCAAGCACCCATTGAAGCACCCATTGAATTGCGCTCTTCCGCTCGAAGTCGTTGGCACAATGTGGGGTGTCGGGTTTGGTAAGCGCCGCCCAACATTAGGCGCTGACAGAAAGCAGGTAGTACAGTCTACTGTCATACGGTAGCTCAGTCATATCTGACTAAGACCTGACTATACATTCAACAACAGGTAGGCCACAAATAGTGGCTGCCCGTCCCAACAAGGTATGGCTTCCTTCCACATGGTCGGTGTGCGTTCTGTAGCTATTTTTGTCTCAAGCCATTGTTGTTTTAATATAATAAGACTTGTGCTCAATATGAAGTAAAGTAAAATACTGTAAAATTTAAATTGCAAAGTTGTGAATGTAATTAGAGAAGTATCTCTTTTCTCTCTCTCTCTCTCTCTCTCTCTCTCTCTCTCTCTCTCTCTCTCTCTCTCTCTCTCTCTCTCTCTCTCTCTCTCTCTCTCTCTCTCTCGTCTGGGCTAAAAAGGGTTTAAGTGATCAACTACATTGCATTGGGGTTATCCCATATGACTCGGTCTCTTTCTTCAGGGCGGCCTACCGAAAGCGTAGCCACAAACCCCAAACCCCGCAGCTCCAGCAGAGTCTCCAAGCAAAATGATCTCATGAATCGAACCCCTAACCTTCCGAAAGTGAGGTAGGCGGCGTAACGACTTCACCACACAGACTCCCTCTACTCTCCAGGGCTTTGGGTTGGTAATGGTAATTGTAAATGCATTTTTACATATTTGCAGACAGGTGTATTGGGCACTTTGAGTGTTCCCGATATCTGTATACATCAATCGACACTCAGTGAGTGATGTGGTTAATACGGCCTTTACTTCGTATTTCCTGGCACGAATCTTAGACTATGTTGTGTGAGCACTGGGTACTGTCATTCTGTGTGACTGTACAGTGTCTTTGATGTCGTCAATCCATTTTCTTCTTAGGCGTCCTCTTGCTCTCGTGTCACATGTGCTGGGAACTAATGGCATTGCATTCTACCTAGATGGCAGAACAAATTTGATCTTTTTTCCTTTCAATGCGGGAAGTGTAGGAGGTTTGTTGTGTCTGGTTTAGAGAAGTAATCAAGTCGGGTTTGTTGCGTAGAAAATAAGGTGGCAAGTGAGGATGTGAACATTCTCATGCCTGCCTGGTTCGATAAAGGTATTCAGAAAGAATATTCAACAAGGAAAGGGTGCTGCAACTCAACTTTCTAGTTTGATGACAAGCGCGATGCAGTCAGTCGCTCACGGATATTAGGGGTATTTAAGAAGAACCAGTATGAAAAGAGACACATGGGAAGATGGTCAGGGGGGCAATTAGAAGACACACAGACGTGCAGTAGAGGTAGTGTCGGCTACGTTGCGAAGGGTTTACAAGCTGAGTCCATAATGCCGAATACCAGCGTTCGAAACACAGCAGTGTCGGTTTTTTAATGAAATGGTATGGGTGCCGGCCTTTCAGAAAGCATTGGCAAACTACTGAACGTAAACTTGCTCATGAATCACGAACAGCCCAAAAAATGCAGGGGTTGACTGCTAAGTCATGTAAAGGACATGCAACTAACTTGTAAAGTTCAGAAAGGCTAGTTCGAGGTTGAGGACGACAGGTTCAGTTCTCGTTCTGGACTGGTTGAGAACTCATCAGTCAAGGCAGAGCAGTGTATAGTAGAATCAGTAATAGGGTAGAGTTAGTCACCGATTTGACTCTAACGGTTGAATTTAGTTTCTGAGAGAGAGAGAGAGAGAGAGAGAGAGAGAGAGAGAGAGAGAGAGAGAGAGAGAGAGAGAGAGAGAGAGAGAGAGAGAGAGAGAGAGATTGCGGTATAATACGTAAATGGGCTGGCATTACATCGGCGTGGATGTAAACTAGAAACCAGCGGCAGAAGTCATGTAATTGTTAACCACTATACCATCACGGGCGGGCCAGACGCGTAGCTTGATTGGTCATGTATGCTGTCTCATTAGGTTGAGTCATTGAGGCAATATTCTGTCAAGTAAATAAACATAAACATTCAAACCAGAGGCGTGGGTTTTGTTGAACTGTGACCTCTGGCCCGGGTCATGTCCAGTTACACTGCTACAATTCAGCTATACACTGTTACAGGGTGAAGAGAGGTTGGTCACGTGACGTTCTTTGTTATTAAAAAAAAAAGGTGTTGTACACTGTTAAACTTTATATTCCCAAATTCCAGATATGTTTTTGGTTTTAATATCCCGTTCAACCTTCCTGTGGTCATCATCATCAAGTGCCCTGCCCATGCCACTGTCTCAAGCCATCCAGCATCACTTCACGCGGTTGCGACACGCAAACCCACACACACACATTATCAGACATATACACACATACATAAATACACATACACACACCTACATAGACATACTTATGTGTATACGGCAGAACCTCTTAGTCGCCTCCTACGACATGCTTGGTAGCCTACAGTGTTAGTGTTCTTTAGGGTAGTTCTAATCCACTCTGTCTGCACCCAGCGGATGTCGCCCACCTCCAAACCACCCCATCGCCCGACTAACATATTTGAAGTTGTCATACCTGACACAGAGGAACAGTACGGATTGGGTTTTATAATTAAATACTATTACATGTCCATTGCAGGACTTTGCAATCACACACAACCCGTCTTCGCTGTTTGTGGTTTACTAGGAAATTTTACTTTCAGTAGTTTGCTATTCGAAGGAATTACGGATGCGGTTCGTAATCCCGTATACCCGCGTTGGAAACACAGTTGCGCGCGATTTGACAACAGACCGCTTTGCGTTGGTTTCGCGTTGGTATCGATGCAGGTCGTTCAGAAAGCAATGGAAAACTACTGAACGTAAATTTGCCAAGAGATCACAGCGGCAGAAATGTTGGGGTTGACTGCGATATCCAGTAAACAATAAAGATATGCAAAAATAAAGTTTGCCATTGCTTTCTGAACGAGAAGTGAATATTTAAATCAAACAGACTGACGTGTGGATGGAATCCACTAAACCGCTGTCGGAAGAGACAGTTAAAACCAGTTTTACTTCTCAGAGTCCATGTGAATCTCCAAATATGAAGCCCATAAACGGGCACTCCCCGCTGTTTATGCTTCACCTCGACACCGCGAGGTACAAGAGGAACAAGATGAGATGAGATGATGAGATGAGCTTCTCAGTCACCCCGACTTGCACCCTAATTTTTTTTTTATTTTCTCTTTATTGTTCATCTCTTCATTCTTCTCATGTCGTTCTTATGCCTTAATGTAGTCCCTGGAGGATCTTCTCCGTGATTATATGTTGTGTTTTGTATATGTATTTGTTTGCCGATGAAGGCTAGTCGCCGGAGCGTTCCTTGTTTTCCGTAAATGTATTCTGTAAAGCTGCATTACTTTGTATTATTTTATATTGTTTACACGACCTACCCCAAACATTGCATGTCCTTTGCAATCACCTTCACTCTTATTAGCTGTTTGCGATGTACTAAGCAAATTTACGACCAACAGTTTATGCAGTTTGAAATTTGCCATTGCTTTCTGAACGAAATGTCAACATACATTTTCAAATATTAGACACAACACAACACAACGCAACAAAACACGAACGTTAATTTATATCCGGGCGTGGAGCTGCGCGCTATACCATACGCACGTAGGTGTTTCCCGAACTGTTATGACAAATGTGAAAGCCCAAGTTGAAACCGTGTTTACAATCCAGGCATGTCACGTACGTCCAATTCCAATTCCAATTTTCAAAAACAAAAATTCCAAATTCGTCCTCGTCTAACCTGCTTCATCAGCTGTGGTTATAGTTGAGGATCGTGGTTTTTGTGGGTTTATTCACCCTAATTCTTGTCTTGTGAGTCCTATCTCGGACTGGTGATGTAGCGTTTGTGTCTGTGACGTCAGCAGGGGGGTCAGTCGGCGGCTATCCTTTGTGCTCGTGGCTTTCTTTGTTTGTGTAGGCTCCAGGCTCGTCTGGCTTGACTGGCTGCAGTCCTTATAAGGACTTTTCGATATCCCACTCCAGCTGGGGGATCGGTCGGCGGCTGTCCTTTGTGCATGTTTCCACTTGTTTTCTTTGTTGGTGCAGGCTCCTGGTTTGACTGGCTGCAGTCCTTACATCCATCCATCATGTGCCATGCCGGTAAGCGTGGGCGGTCATGTTCTGCCATCTCACTCGACCAACAGAGTCGTGGATCAGTTCCGTGTTTCTGTCTCGACCATGCCACAAGGCCAAGCCATCCAGATACTTGTTTCTAGGTCTTCCCCTTGGTCTGTTCCCCTCGATCTTACCAGTTGTCACCAAGTTCTCCAAATCATTTCTTCTCATAACATGTCCAAAAAATTGTGACTGTCTACGTCTAATGTCTCTAATCAGTTTACGATCTTCATTTGTTTCTTGAAGGACTTGTTCATTGGTCTTTCTGGCTGTCCATGGTATTCTTTGCATTTTCCTCAGAAACCACATTTCTACAGCCATCAGATGTTTTTCAGCCTGGCTGCTCATTGTCCAAGCTTCACATCCATATAAAAGTACAGGTTCTATGTAGCACCTCAACACTCTTTTTCTCGTTTCAATTGACATCTTTTTATTGGTCAGTATGTTTTTCATCTTGCTAAAGGCTACTTTTGCCATGGCGATTCTTGTTCTAATCTCTTCCAGGCATCTCCCATCAGATGTTATTACTGTTCCGAGATAATTGTACCTATTCACTTGTTGAAGAATATTCCCATTTACTTGTATATTACACTGTGGTATTTCGTTCTTCCTAGTGACGACCATAATCTGTGTCTTTTTACAATTTAATTCTAACCCTTGTTGTTCACTGTGTGTAACAACCGCATCTACTAAATTTTGCAGGTCCTGTTCATTGTCTGCAATCAAGACTGTATCATCTGCATATCTAATGTTATTGATGCATCGTCCCCCAATGTTGATTCCTTCCATATCTTCAATATTTCTGAAAATATTTTCACTGTACAGGGAAAACAGATCTGGAGACATTACACATCCCTGTCTCACACCTCTCTTAATAGGCTGATATTGGCTTACTTCATTATCAACTCTTATGGCAGCTTGTTGTTTCCAATATATGTTTTTTACAAGTTTAAGGTCTTTCCCATCAATTTGTAGATCTTCAAGCATCCTTATCATGTTGACATGTCTCACTTTATCGAAAGCCTTTGTGTAGTCAATAAAGCAAAGGTGTAGATCTTTGTTTACTTCTATAGAACGTTCGATTACGGTTCTCAGTATATACACAGCATTTACTGTACCCTTGCCTTCTACAAACCCACATTGTTCTTCTCTTATTTCAGGTTGTATTTTCCTCCTCACTCTTTGCATGATAATTCTTAGCAAAATCTTCGTGATGTGACTCATTATACTAATTGCTTCGATGTTGATCACATTCCAAGGCTCCTGATTTCTTTGGGATTGCAATAAATACAGAATTGCATCCTGAGGTATATTTCCAGTATCATATATTGTATTAAGCAGACTGGTAACTTTATCTATTCCATATTCTTCTAGAGCATTAATCATTTCTGTTGTGACGCTGTCTGAACCGGGGGTTCTTGCCAGATTTCATATGGTTAAGGGCATTCTGAATCTCCATTTTCAATATTGCTGGTCCTTCATTATTATTTTTAACATCATACTGTTCGTCTCTGTTATCGTCATAAAGGTTTTTCACGTAATCTGACCATGCATGTAAGATCTGATCTTTTTCTATTATGACTCTTCCATCTTTTGTCTTTAGGCAGCCTGGTGATGCACGTGTTCTTTGATTAGTAAGCTCCTGAATTCTTTTGTGCATTAGTTTCGCATTGTTATTGTTGTGTTGTTTTTCAATTTCTCTGCAATTTTTCTCAAGCCATGTTTCTTTTGCCTCCTTACATAAGGTTCTCACTTTTCTGTGAATTTCTTTATATTTAGCAGGATTATTTTTGTTCTGTCTTCTTGTTTCCATTAGTTATAACAATTTCTTCAGTCATCCATGTCTTACGGCCCACTTTCTTTACTTTTGGAATAGTTTTTTCTGCTGCACAACTGATTGAATTCTTCAGCATTTCCCATTGATCATCTACATCTTGAAATAGGATCTCTAGATCAGACAATAAATCAAATTTGTTCTTTACTTCTATGTTAAAATTATCTTGTATTTCTTTGTCAGTTTTCAATTTGCACAAGTCATATTTAGGGTTTCCTGCTGTATACTTGACTTTTTTTAAACTTAACCCTCAATGTGCCAGTAATTAATCTGTGATCACTGTAACAGTCTGCATTTGGAACTGTTTTTACAACTGTTAACACATTTCGAAACCTTTTTGCTAATCAGGATGTAATCTATCTGGTTTTTAATCCTGCTGTCTGGACTCCTCCATGTCCATAATCTTCTAGGATGTTGTTTAAACCAGGTGTTTCCTACCGCCATTTCTTGTTCTTTTGCCCATTCTACAAGTCTGTAACCTCTTTCATTTCTCTCTCCCAAACCATGGTTGCCTACACTGCATCCATCGCTTTGCTTTCCTATTTTTGCGTTGAAATCACCAATTATGATATTTATTTATGATTTTTTACAGTTCTTCAAAGCAGACTCAATGTCATTATAAAATTCCTCTATACTTTCTTCACTGCTTTCACTTGTTGGGGCATATACTTGAATGACATTTATTTTAAAAGGTCTTCCGTTTAATTTTACTAATATAACTCTGTCTGACACAGCCCAATATCCTTTGACAGAATTTGATGTTTGCTTATCTAATATAATGGCTACACCTCTTTGCTGTTCTTCTCCCCCAGAGTAAATAATCTTACAATCCTCTCCTGTCCTTATCCCTGCTCCTCTCCATCTCGTTTCCTATATTCCTAATATGTTAATCTTCTCTCTCTCCATTTCTTTTTTGATGTCTTCTAACTTTCCATCTGCATTCATTGTTCTAACATTCCAAGTACCTACTTTCAATGATATTAATCTTTTGCACCTAGTAGCCTGTTGACGGTCTGGAGTCACCTGGTGCGCATGACTATCCCTACTGGGCGAGGCTGCTCCTATGGAGCACCCATTTACGCCGTTTCTCTGATTATCGATAAGTGAACACAACATGATTTTATTGGCATCTGTAAAGAAGGTAGTTTGCCATTGCTTTCCTTCCCAGCAGTGACCATACTGGTCAGTGACCGTAGCCATTGTCTCCTCAAAAAAGAGATCCTCTGCCTACCGTCATGAAGGTGGAGACCATAACCTACAACTATCTGTCGGCTGCTCTGCATCTTCATCCACCACCTGCACCCATGGCTTCACGTAACCCTGATCGGGGGGCTAAAAGGGTACTCCACCTTGCCCAAGGGTGTCCCGTAGGCTAGCGGAGGGAAGGAAGCGCCTTACTTCTCCTTTGATAGCGGATACCCCTACCCCGCTACCCGGAGTCCTTACAAGGACTTTTTATTTGGTATTTTTGTCTTCTCACTTGTGAAGTAACTGTAGCAGCCTTTCGATATAAGATGCCTCCTTGCGCTTTCTTTCAGTCCGCTTCCCACGTTTGAGTTCTTGCTGTCTTTTGCTTGCTTCCTCCGAGCTCAGCCATGGGATGATTTCGCCGTCTTCAATGTAGTAATTTTTTTTTTTTTTTTTGGCATATCCTTTTACAGGACTTAGCTGTCAACACCAGCATCTTTCAGCTGTATGTTGATCTCTTGGCAAGATTACGCTCAGTAGTTTGCCATTGCTTTGTGAGCGGCCAGCTCAGTATCCCGCAAGTCACGAGCGGGGGTCGAACCGCCTCAGCTCTCGCTCCGCTACGAGACTCTGCGTGATAAACGGGATTACAGAGAGAAAGTGTTGTAACCCCACAGCCAGAGAGACCGGCAATGTAGTAATGCCATGGGTATTTATCATCGACTATTATATCTGGCTTTGTGGCGATACTGCAGGGCACTGGTTTCCCGTACTTCTTTTCTTTTTCTTCCATGCGCTTTTTGTATTCCTGGTGCTTGAGTTCGTAGTGCCTCGTTACCTCAGGGAACGGGTAATCTGGATTTAAGACGTTTCCTATGCCGACCACAGCGTGCTCATCTCGGTTTTCTTCGGACGTCAGGTGGGATATTGGCTTCCCTTTGGATGTTTCGGGCATCGTGGTTGGGCTGCTGGCTTTCGCTTGTGATTCCGGCTCGGTTTCTTGGTTTTCATCCTGCGATTTCTCTGTAGTTTCTTGTTCAGCTTTTGTGGTTTTGTTTCCGAGTATTTTAATTTCAGCTTTCTGTAGTTCTCGCTCTGATTTAATAGTTTGCAGGATTTCTACATTCTCCTTCTTAATCAGTGCCATATGTTCTACTTCTTGCTTAATTTTTTGCTGAATCTCCTTCATTTCCGCTAGTAGTTTGTCGTTGTCGTTATTCGGGGTCGGCGTCAGCAGTGCCTTGACTTGTCTCTTCAATTCGTCTATCTGTTTTTGAAGTTGATCTCTTTCGGCTTGTGCTATACCAGTGGCTGTCTCGCCCCTCTGCATTGCTTCCTTGAATGGTGTCGTTGTGATGATGGCGATCTTTAAGACGTCTCTATGTCTCTGCAGGTACGGACAGCCCAAGTATCTTGCTCCATGTTTGCCCAGACAGTTGGCGCACTTTCTTTTGTTGTTAGGAGCTCGGAAGTCCGTGTCCAGCTTGGCCAGGGGGGCACTCCTTGAAGGCGTGGTGATTGGTGCAGTATCGGCAAATTTCCGTGTTACTGCGACACGTTGCTCTGCTGTGGCCGGCCTTCTGACATCTGGAACATTGCGTGATTCTCGGGATGAATCTCTCTGGTTGCTGTATTCTTTTGTTGAATGATACTGTGGTCGGCAGTTCGCTGTCCTCCGATGTCACCACTGTCAAAGTTGTAGGTGTCTTGGAGTAGGTGAGGATCCGCTCCGCCTTCAAGAATCGGATGTGAAGATTCTCTTCACGTAGCTGCTTCAGGATTTCTTCGTCTGTCAGCTCCACAGGAATCCGTTTGACAACCCATCGGACTGTTTTTGAGTCGGTGTCTCCGACTCTGGTGTCTTTCTTCTCCTCCTTATCTGCTGTCTTGTTTCTTGACTGTGTTGGGCTGCCAATCTTCTCCCTCGTGATAGCTTCAGTAACCGGTGTAGTATCAGGCTCTTTTATGCAGCCATCAGGTGGGCTCTCGGCGTTCTTCTTCTTGTTGTCGGCTCCCGCGCTGCACATCTTGGAAACAGCGTGTTTCTTGTTGTTGGATTTTCCACGTGACATTTTCCCGCTGATCAGGCTTCTTGACAGAATAATGCGACTTGACTTGTTAGCGCTCACAGTGCGAATGTGACGTGACCGTCACGTACGTTTTAGATGTGTCCTTTAAGTAAAGGACTCTTTTGCATGACTTGGGGCTTACTGGGAAAAAATGTCCATTGTAGGACGTAGCGATCAACCCCGGGGGTCTAGATGTGTCCTTTAAGTAAAGGACTCTGTTGCATGACTTGGGGCTTACTGGGTAAAAATGTCCATTGTAGGACGTAGCGATCAACCCCGGGGGTCAGTGGTTTGCCATTGCTTTCTGAACGAGAAGAAGTTTCTCTGGAGAAGTGTTTACGCCACCTGCTTGGCGCTCTGAAGGCTGTGGGTTCGATTCCGAGCTACGATATCTGGTTCAAGAGTGCATTTTTCTCGGAGTCTCCTGGGTGTCGTCGCTGGAGATAAAGAGTTCCCGCTATGTGCGACGCTTTTACCAGGCCGCCCCGAGGAAAGAGACCCAGCCATATAGGATAAAACTCGGTGCAACGAAGTCAACCCTCCTGTCTTTTAAAACATCTTGTTTTTTGAACGAGAACCTTCAAGTCCGATTGTTTGGTGTACGGGTTGATCGCGCTATCCCGCCACCAGTGCACCAGAAGTTTAAGAACTAGAGCGCTCTATAGTTCTGACCAGGTCGATTGTTACTTGGTATATAAGTAAAAAGCAAGTAAACATTTCCTGTTCATCCTGAAGTGTTATGAGTTATGAGCTAAGAACTAGCATCACTGCACTTAGGACATTCCCACACGCGCTCCACCCCCTCGTTCAACAGCCAGCGAAGAGTCATACCACTAATCGTTCCACCGCCATCTGATTGAAAGCTCTCTTGGTCTTCCCTCTCAGGTTTGAAATGTTTTCCAGCACCCCAACCGATCCCCCGCCATATTATCCGCTCACATACGAGTTTTCAGTCTGTTTCCCCGCCTTCTCCACCCGGTCCCACAGGCGCACCACCACCGTTCCCATGTCCATAGGTGAAGCGTATATGCTGCTATCTTTATACTTTAGATCAACTGCTTCTCGATGTGCGTTGTTGACAATATAAAACCGGCCGCCGTAGCTTCCCAAGACGTTTAATGGTACCTAATTTAAGGCGGTGTCGACCTCGGGGCCCAGGTCAGTGGGTACCATCTTGACCTTAAAGGGGACTCGAACACATGACCGCCGGGTCGACAGGCCGCATCCTAGCCATTGCGATTCCGCGGCTCACTGCTTACAGTGCAGACCTGATAAGGCGAACTCCCCTGGGACACAAGAAAGAGTTCTATTCTGGAATTCCTCTTATAAGAGTTCAAGCATATAGTAATTTACAACGTACAATAAAATATTGTTCTTTACAACAGAAATTCGACACATCCGAAATCAGCTCAGTTTTCCTGTCTCGACCATACCATGTAGCCAAGCCATCCACAGTTTTACCTCTCTGTCTTCCCGTTGTCCGTCCCCCCCCCCCCCCCAAATCTTGCCAGTTGTCACCAAGTTCTCTAGTATATTTCCACCACCTCTGTCAATTTTCTTGACACCACCATCAAGTTAAACCCTACAGGCCTCACGACCTCCGTGTACTATAAACCTACTGATGCTCACGGTTTCCTCCTGTACAGCTCATCCCACCCCAAAAGCTGCAAAGATTCCATCCCATATTCCCAGCTACTCCGCCTTCGTCGCATCTGTCAGGATGATAATGACTTCCTCGAGAGAGCCCACGAAATGCTGGACTTTTTCCGCAGACGGTCCTACCCAGAGGACGTCTTGTCGACAGCTCTCTGTCGCATAACCCAGGTCTCGCGGGAAATGTCCCTCGCCAAGCATACGCGACCTCAGAACAATGAACCCAAGCTTATCCTCACCTTCCATCCACATGCCTATGCCATCAAGCAAATTTTCCTGAGACACTGGTCCATCTTGGAATCGGATTCTACCACTCGTGAGGTATTCTCAAATGGCCCCAGGGTAATCTTCCGCCGTAACCAGAGCCTCAGAGACCACCTTGTGCACAGTCGCCTCCCCACGGTTACCTCATCCGTGGGCACCTTTGAATGCCATCGTAGGAACTGTCTGACATGCCCATACGTTGTTCAGACACCATAAATTGCATTTCCCCGAGGCACCTTCACCTTGAAAGATTGTTTCACCTGCACATCCCGCAATCTGATTTATGTTATCATCTGCAAACGATGTGACATGAAATACATTGGCCAAACGGGCAGACGTCTTGCGGATCGTTTTAGAGAACACCTCAGAGACATCAATCAGGGCGCTGACAAACCTGTCCCCAACCATTTCAATTCCTCCAACCACAATGGAGCCGACGATGCATGTGTCACCGCATTAAAACCCTGCTTCTCAAATAGCTGTGTCAGACTTAGAAGTGAATGCCAGCTAATCAACAATCTGGGATGCATCCACCCGGCAGGAATGAATACTGTCGTGGACGCTACAGTATAACTGTGGCATCTTGCCCAATTGTTTACACTACCTATTACCGTGCTGTTCTTCCCCCCCCCCCCCCCCCCCCCGCGATATCTAGACTTAATTGTCCCCACATTTCTATGTTTTCATAGCAGACTGTTCACATATTTTTGGCTACTCAAATCCTTTTTGGCAACCCATTTTCAATTCTGCGCCACGCGTTTTCGCAGCTGGCCTAGTCACATTTCCTGCCCCACATGTAAATATCAGGTTGTGCATCATAAGTGATAGGTCGTGTGCTTGTGTTTCTGTCGTTGTTTATCTGTGTTGTCATTGACAAAGATTCTTAGAATCGAAACGTCTGTGTGTCTATTGTATGCGTTCGTGTGTATTTTATTTTATCTTATTTTATTATTCATTTTTATTATATTTATTGAGTGCTTCTGATTTCGGATTTTTCACCTGTATTTCGCGACACGTGGATCTCCTTGTAAGGTATGTGCAACGTTTGTTAACTGATTGCCTGCCAGATGCCACTTGATAGCCCAAGTAACCCAAATTTCCCACCCAGATGCCACTTTAATGCCCCTCTTATGTATAGTGGTTTAATGTATCCGTGTTTCCTATCCAGTCCACCTTTTTAGTGTCTCACTTATTTAAACTCCAAAAGCGAAAGATTTCCTTTCCTTCCGTGTGCTTCCGTGTCCAAAGAACAGGCATGGTTTCGTGTAGACTTTTAGGAGAATGTTTGTTGATATTTCGAAATTCAAAGTGACCATATCTTCTGGTTCTTGACCTCATATATTTTAATAAAATTACAGTTTTAAACAGTTTTATATTATAGTTATTGTTATGTAAACGACTTTGTGATAGATTCTAAAACGAACCTGTGCAGTATTCAGATAATTATGTAGAAGACGGTGATAATATTGAAAAAAAATCTAACAGTGAATTTTACTAAGAATATGATGGCTTTTCCATTTTGTGTGAAAATGATGTACTTCATAATGTTATGATTTCATTGCGTTTTATTCATGTTATGGAGCGGTTCTTGTGATATTCTTGAAGACAACTGGTGTGTGTAATATAATTCACTAAATTTAACTGGATTAGCGGCTTTGGATATAAAATAAAGACTTGGTAAGTGAATTTTTTTCATAATTTTTAACACTTTAATTTCAATTGTTATTACTAAAACTCTCATTATTGTCATAATATTTGTAACCTATCAATTAATTATTAACACTGTCAGGTTCCCTGTGCAATTCTCTTTAATTTGATATGTAATACAATGCATCTGCTACAATTTTAACCATTTTAAAAGCAAAATTGTGGTATACCCCTAGTTTAAATTGTCTGCCTTGAATCTCTGTTTGGGTATGACCACTTTTTTGTTTGGCACTGAATCAGTAATGTTTAGTTCGTTTTTTTCTCGCAGGAATTTAAAATACCTATTTGTTTCCATTTCATATTGTTATATCCTGCTGCAGCCGCTGCTTTTTCTCTCTAGTATATTTCTTCTCATAACGTGCCCCCCAAAAATGTGATGGTATACGTCTAATTTCTCAATTCAGTGTGCGGCTTTCTGTTGCCTCTCGTAGGGCTCACTCATTGGTGTTTCTGAGCATCACATCATCTCATTGGACTTGAACAAACGATGTAAGAGATCTGATGTTGGTCACGTGGAACAGGTTCAAGATGATATACGGACTTATCGTGCGACTACATCGTCTTTAACTGAAAGCACCGATACAAGAGGCATTGAGCCACACGCGAGTCAAATGTCCGTAGCACGGAATTAGTTGCGTAACGTTCAAATTTATTTATATATACGTATAAGTGGTCGGGATTGGGGAGGGGGTGGGGGGAGGAGATTTTTGCTGCGAATCGGACCCGGATGATTGTCCCGGGAGGCTAGCCCCCTACCCACTAGACTAACCTGGATGACACATTTACGTACACAATGGCCAATAGTCGCTGAAGCAATCAGGATGTGCTACCGGTGGAAAATCCATCTCGTAGTTTCGTGGCATTCCCACAAGAATGACCAGGAAACATTCACCAGAAGGAGTCACATGGAAGAAATATAATGAATACAGAGCAGGGGAAGACCACTGTGAAGATGGAGTGATTGTACAACCTGAGAGACATGCACATCAACTTACAAAGAGCATTAGAAAGAGCGTATGAAAGATCTTTGCATCTCCTCACGCCTCACACTTCATTGAGATAGAAGAAGAAGACGAAGAAGAAGAAGAAGAAGAAGAAGAAGAAGAAGAAGAAGAAGAAGAAGAAGAAGAAGAAGAAGAAGAAGAAGAAGAAGAAGAAGAAGAAAATCCAGTAGTAACCCGACATGTACAGAACACAGTTTTGCTGTCAAAGACAGAACATGATACTTATGAGCTATTAAACCAAGTAAACGTCTGGAATCATGAATATAGGTTAGCTTTTAATGTCACGAATACAACTATAATAATTGGCAAGGCAGATACTTAATCCCTTTTTAAAATAGAAATAAACGCCTGGAACAAGCGGAGCGGTTTTTATATCTTAGTCTGAGAAGAACAGCCAACATAAACAAGAATACATTCACAGTCATTGATTAGCACACATACAAATAAAGACAAGAACTAGACGTTAGGCGACACTACAATTAAGGATTCTTTCATGAAGCATAGCGGGTGCATGGTGATATCCCCATAATTTCACAGATCAATAGGACATGATGGATGGCATGTTTAATATCACAACGGCCGAGTTTACCTCCTAGAATATGTTTTGGTATCTATTGTAGACTTGGTCGACATGGGAGTCTGGTTCACTGTGCAACAAAATCCGCATAGAAAGGGAATCAAAAATATGAACGGCAGGCAAGACCGAGATCTGTGGAGAGCCATGAACGTCTATGTCAGCTGGCAGGGCACTTGATGTTGTGATGTTGATGAGGCAAGCGTACACGTCATGGCGTTACCATGTCTACCTTTGAAATATAATCTGCAGTGAAAAAAACAAATGCGAATGATTAGGCACCGATACGTGTGGGCATAGCAACCAAGAGGTAGGCACCGATACATGTGGGAAGAGACACAGAGAGAAGGGAAAGGGACAGAGAGCGAAGAGAGAGAGACATGGAAAGACAGAGACAGGGATAGAAAAAGAGACGAGGAGAGAGAGAGAAGCGAATGCGACAGCGAAAGATAGAGACAGGGAGTGACAAAGAGAGATAGAGAGAGAGACAGGGAGGGAGAGATTGAGAGAGAAGGGAAGAGACAGGCGGAGACAGAGAGAGAGAGAGAAGAGGAGAGGCAGAGAGGCAGAAGAGAGAGAGAGAGAGAGAGAGATAGCGAGAGAGAGAGAGAGGGGGGGGGGGTTGAAGATCAATTTGCAACCAACTGTCAGTGTGGAGATAACTTTTGATTTACTAACACTATAATAAATCACACGGCAAAGAAATATTGATTGTACACGCTGTCTGATTTTCACTGGTGTCATGTGTTGTCATTTGGCCGGCGCGGTAAGAAAGTTTATGGCCAACTACACTGGTAATGCCACGAGCACGGTCGGTCACAGGTTCTACGTCTGGTCTCGTCGCTTGTCAAAGTGAGGTTCAGATTGGCCATCTATCCCTCCATGTTCTCAGGCTTACAAAATGTGATAGCGCTGTCTCATGACAAAACCGTAGCAGGAAACTGCTTTGTGGCAAATAATGATTGATAATTAAGTGTGACTCAGTTTACATGTCGTAAAATGTGGCTACATAAATCTATTGCTACCACTAGCACCTTGCCGCCTTGACGGACGGTAGTTTGTTACATTGTCTTTCAAATAAGGCATAATGAGACAGGTTAAGGCCAGGGATGGGGTTATACCTCTCCATAGCACAACGCCTGGGCTGAAATGTAGAGACCATGTGGTGCCCATGAAGCATAATTCCTGTCTCGACCAGCCTAGTTCACTCCAAAGGAAAGGTAACACCAATAGTTCTGGAACAAGACAAGCTGCAGAAGCTGATGGGTCAGCAATACAATGCTCTAACTGTCCGCCTGTTGGAGCGTCGATCCTAGACCAGTTGCCAACCAAGGGCTAGGGCCTGGTCTGCCCTACCATGATATTTAGTCATTAGGTTGCATGTCCTCGCTCTAGTGTAAGGCGCAAACCCTCCTAATTGCGCTCTCCGCCGTAAGCCATTGGCACAATGTGGGGTGTCGTGTTCGGTGAGCGCAGCCCAACATTCGGCGATAATAGAAAGCAGGTAGTACCGTCTACTGTCATACGGTAGCTCAGTCATAGGGCTTGCCAGATACGTAGGTACCAAAAGGAGAACTTAATAAGACAAAAAGGAGGACAAAGGAGGACATAATAAGACAAAAAGGAGGACAAAGGAGGACATATTGAATATTTCATTTAAATCGTTCTAGATTCTTCTTCTTCTTTCGTTCGCTTGAAACATGTCTACAACTGCAATGTCGTCTCTTGTATGAATCTAACAGTCTTTTTTAGTTCATTCAGCGGTCCATAAAGTTTATCTTCCACTGTTGTCTCTCTAGGCCAGAAGGTTCGCCTGGATATGTTGTAGTTTGGGCAATCCTGGAGTATGTGCTCTGCTGTCTGCGACGCCAAACCACATGTGCACATGGCTGAGTCACCAATCTTGAATTTTGTATACAAGTGGTTGCGTAATCTATTGTGTCCTGTTCTGATGCGCAGAAGAATGACCTGTTCTGATCTGTCCATAACGTGGTAGTCGTCTTGAGTAAGGTTTGGTGGCTTTCTGATTGATTTGATCATTCTTTTCTTTTGGTGGTATGTAATGGGCACATCAGGTTGTTCTTCTTTTGCTCCTTCCTTAGCCAATCGATCAGCTCTGTCGTTTCCGGGGACTCCACAGTGGGATGGTATCCACTGTATGGTGACCTTACGATGACTGCTAAGTTCAGAAAGTAGTGTCCTCAGAACTGGCAATTTCCCAGACAGGAGCGCCTCTATTACGGATTTTGCATCTGTCAATATCACTGCAGGTTGTGTACCATGGCTGGTATTTTGTAATTTCTCTGTGGCTATCTTGATTGCCTCAATTTCAGCATCATAGTTATGGCAGTACTTTCCTGTTGGAATTCTGGCCGTGTCTCTAGTATTATTTGGGTATTCTATGTACACTCCCGCTCCTCCATTTCGAACAGCATTTTGTGCTGACCCATCTGTGTAGACTCGGATCCAGAGGTCCTGTGGGTATTCATCATCAAGGAAGCTGAGAGTGGCTGTTCTGCGCTGTACACTGTTCTGTTCTTCCTTGTCCAATATTCCTCTCACTTTTGACTGGATTTGTAGCGATATTCTATGCTTATCTTTCCACGGGGTTCGCTCTGGAATAGTTGTCAGGGGGATACCAACTGTGGGAAGATCGATGGATTCACTGCAGAGTTGTTTGGCCTGGTGGATGAAACTACTTCTTTTCAACCGCCCCATAGCTAAGTTTTCAAATCGGTTCTTCATAGGGTGGCCTGGCAAGCTGAGAAACTTTTCTGCTTGTATTAGTGTTTTTGTATCTCTGCGCTCTCTTAAAGCTTGTGTCCTCCCCATTTTCTCCATTTCTACTATAGGGGTTGATCTCATCCCTCCTGTGATGACTCTAAGAGCTTGATTTTGCACCTTGTCCAGCTCCTGCAATGCAGTAGATTAAACCGATAATCAGTACAATTTTATAACAATAGCTGCCAATAAGTTTATCTTACTGTTAGTGAATCGACCAAGAAACAATCATGTTAAAAAATAAATGTAAATTCAAGGAGGCCCTTTTCAAAATGCTAAATAACATTATTTAAACAGCCGATTGTAAATTATTACCTTATAATCCTTATTAATTACGCAACATATTTCTCGGAGGAGCCAACTTTTCGTAGAAGATCCTCGTTAGCAATCACATATGCATAAAACTGTTCACATGTAAGATTCTTCAAATTGTACTTTGTGAGAATGATGCCCTTTTACAGAGTTGAGTAAGAGTCTGTTCCTTTCCTTTGTCCATTGAGCATTAATCAAGGAGAACACGCTTTCCACATTGCCATCGTGTCCATGGATACAGAAGAATACTTCACAAATTTTAAGTCACTCTGAAAAGCAACATGCATTTGGGCAACTTTGGAAAAATAAACTCCACTGTTCATGCAAGTCTTTAAAAAAACTGTTCATTCTTCTTTTGCACAAATGATTTAAGATTGCAGTATTGGTCAAATAATTGCACATCATCTACAATAATACCCTTCTCTTTCAAGTACAATATGCTTATCAAAAGGTCATCAAAAGTCTTTGATTTTATTTAAGTGCATCCAACCAAAGTACTGAAATTCATCAACAAGTTTCAACCACTTTTCTAAGTAACTAATGCATGCTTCATCATCATCATCATCATCATATCATCATCATCATCATCATCATCATCATCATCATCATCATCATCATCAAGTGCCGTGCCGGCTGGCGTAGGCTTTCATGGCTCTCCACAGATCTCGGTCTTTGGCGTTCTGGATCAACTCTGTTGATGATATTCCTCCATGCTACCGTCTCAATCCGTCCAGCATCATTTCTCTTGGTCTACCTCTGCCTCTTTTCCCCTCGATTTTTTCAGTTGTCACAATGTTCTCCAATGCCTCTCTTCTCATCACATGACCAAAGAAAGCTTCATACACCAACCGAACATTAACATTTTGACCATAGAGACTACGGCATTGTTAGTGTTGCCGAATAGAGCAACAGTTAGTTTCAAATTATACAAATAATTGGTGTTTCACATTTGGTATAAATAGGAAAATTAAATAAATATTTTTAAGCAATGGGTTTTAATAAAGAATGTAAACACACGGTAGAGTATAGATACATTGTAAGTTGTAACAACAATACATAAAACATGAGAACATAAAATATTTAAAAAGCCGGCCATTTTAAAGGTTTTTAGCTTTGCCTGCCGGACGGAGGACACGAAGCTTAAAAGGAGGACATGTCCTCTCTTTGCCGGGCGTCTGGCAACCCTAGTCATATCTGACTAAGACCTGACAATACTAGATAAATCAACATGTGAGAAAAACAGTTCGGCATTTCAAATAGCAGATGAAAAATAAATCACAGTTAAACACCCTAAACACTTTGGCTGACATCTTTTTAAGTGTGATTAATTGATTATTATGATTATAAACAAATTACAAGTTTAACATAACACGTAAGTCTGCCAGTCCCTATTTTAACAAAATGACACGTCTAAAGTGGATCACCGAGCCCATTTTTGTGTGAAGGAGCGGCGGTTGTAACGACCTCTGCTAGTTTGTGTGAAGGAGCGGCGGTTGTAACGACCTCTGCTAGTTTGTGTGAAGGAGCGGCGGTTGTAACGACCTCTGCTAGTTTGTGTGAAGGAGCGGCGGTTGTAACGACCTCTGCTAGTTTGTGTGAAGGAGCGGCGGTTGTAACGACCTCTGCTAGTTTGTGTGAAGGAGCGGCGGTTGTAACGACCTCTGCTAGTTTGTGTGAGGTTTCCGGTTACACTTTGCCAGAGTTATTTGACGAGCGTATTTATTCACGGAGAAAACTCAATGCAGAAAGCACGTAATGTTTTTAAAAGAGTTTTTGCCGTTAAAAAATACCAATATCAATGTCACAAAAATGCACAAGTGGGCATCGCTTAACTCGTGTGAATGTTTAACGCAAGACGGAACCCGTCTGGCGGTATTTGGCCTAGATTATAATTAATGTCATCATCACAGCTTGGCCAAATGGATAAGAGCTCCCGTTTTTAAACATCAGGTGTGCTGATGACGTGGTGACGGGTCCAACCACTACGCCGGTCAGCTGGACCAAAATTTTAACTTCTCCTCCTCGACTTTGGATCGTAAAATACATGTACCCCTGAAGCCGGAGTGGGTTCGCCTGGGGACACCGGTAAGACGGAAAAGCTAATCAACAAGCACAAATCAGCCCAGTATGCTATAAGTAGTAATACGTGTATGAACTACGTTTGAGTTCAAAGCTAGTGAACGCAAAAAATCATCATCATCATCGTCATCAGTCGTAAAAACTTCACAGCGGAGCAAGCAATAACAGGGGGATTCCCATCATCAGAAGTAGCCCCCCCCCCCTCATTGTATGTTTCAACACCTTTACCTTTCTTACACTCTCAGGGAAGCGTGCCCGTCCGTGCCATGACTCCCGGGAGTCTTTCTTCTATCATGCGTATCCACCTTCGAGATGTTAGTAGTTTATCGTACTAATCCCACACTGACATCGCTAAGGGTGGCTGCCCTGAAGCCGTCCCACCCTCGGAGGGCGTACATTGCGCATCAGGTCCATCTGTCAGACATATAATCAATTATCTTGTCAACTGGCGCGGGCGATCACACGTCGCAGCTGTATCTACCAATAGGTGTGTGGCTATTTTGGCTTAAAGAGGCTTTAACTGATTCAATTCCAAAATGAGCGGCTGGCCAAGTGGCTATAACGCTGGGTTACTCATTCAGGAGACACGGGTCCTCGGTAAGGTGTGGATTTTTTTTTTTCTGTCGGGAAAAAAAGGAAACCCTAACCTGCACAGATCGCGGCGACTGTACTAGCCAGGCGCACTGATCAGGAGGGCCTATTTCACCAGGCTCAGGAATTGAACTATGGAGCTCGGGCGTTTAAGTGGTTTAACCACTTGGCCACAGAATGTTTGTCATGATGCAATGTTGTTCAATATCGCCTCTAGCTTCCTACTTAGATTTATTTTAGATTTTAGACCTACTTTCGGGCTTCGAAGGTTGTGGGTTCTATTTCGGGCCGCTTCCTCCGGTTCACGAGTGCATTTTTCCGAGACTCCTGGGGGTCGTCGCTTGAGCTACGGAGTTCGTGCTTTGTGCGACGCTTTCCGAGACTGAGCCATACGGGATAAAACCCGATACAATGGAGTCGACCCTGTCGACTTTTAAGCGACTTAGATTTATATTGTCTAGTATCTTTAATAGTACTTTATTCCTTGTCATATGACATTGTTGATCATATCTGTCCTCAGCCTTCTTTCTCATGTACTGCCAATCATTTCTGATACTGATATTCCGCTACGTCATCATATCAAACTGCCCAGCATCTTCTCTCTTAGTCTTCCCCCTCCACTCCCCCACCCCCAACTGCATCGTCTACCTGCCAGCTTTCCAGTTACGACGATATACTGTGGCTTGTTCCTTCTCATGACAAGCCCAAAGAATATGGACTGTCTTCTTATGTTGCAAGTAAACCAGCCCACTTTGTTAATTAACTTTTTTTTACGATATCTTCATTGCTCTTTCTATCCAGCTTCCACTTAATCCCTTATTTGTGTGCTAATCAATCAGGTGCCGTCTCCGCAATGAAGGTTGGTTGCAGTGGATCTCCAACACTGTCTATCTCTCGCCTTGATTGTACATTCTGCCAGATTGATGTTCGTCTATTTTTTATGTTATCTTCCCTCTTATACCGTTGTCTGCCTTTTGCTCGCTTGCCCTCAACATTGCGCTCTAGTATGGTTTTGATAAATAAGAGTGTTATGTCTTTTAATGTGGCCAAAATATTTATACTATCTCCCACTAGATGCCTCCTGCGAGTCATTCACCATGGAAGAGATTAAAGCAGCCATCAAAAAATTGAAGAACAACAAAGCTGTTGGTGAAGATGAAATCTCAGGAGAAATGCTCAAAGCAGCAGATGAGAACACCTTACAACGTTTGTTACAGCTGATCAATGAAATCTGGCAAAGCGAATCCCCACCACAACAGTGGAAAGATGGTGTAATTTTCAAACTGCCTAAAAAGGGCGATATGTCTGATTGCAATAATTGGCTTGGTATCACTCTATTATCAGTACCAAGAAAACTTTTTTGTAGCATGTTACTTGAGATATTGAAAAAGGCGATAGGTGAAAGGCTCAGAGAAGAACAAGCAGGCTTCAGACCAAAACGGTCATGCATAGACCCTATTTTCACCCTCAGAATAATAATTGAAGACTCCGTTGAATTCCAGTCGAAATTAATCACCAACTTTGTCGACTTTCAAAAAGCCTTCGACAGTATCCACCGTCCTTCACTTTGGAATCTACTTAACATCTATGGTTTTCCTACCAAATATACCAACGTCATAAAATCTTTCTACAAAGAGACACGTTGCTGCGTAAGAACAGAAACAGGCAACTCTGATTGGTTCTCAGTCGAAACAGGAGTGAAGCAGGGTTGTGTCTTATCACCGATGCTGGGACGCAGAGGTGTTTCCAAGGCACCAGGGCCGGGTTATATACTGGCCAAGACCTATTGACGCGTCCTCGTCGAGCGTCCTGGGCAACAGGTCCCTTCGGGGTCCTGGCTGAAGTCAATAGGATCGCTGATTCCTCCGAAGTCGGAGAGTGTCTGCCTGTACGGCGAGGAACCACCAGTCTGCACACCAATAAGCCAGACATGGGACAACGGATACTCACGCAAACCTCAGGTCCTGTATGACATCACACTGATGTTGGACAATAGGATGCGTTCATCCGACATACAGGACTTCGCGTTGGAGCTCAAGCCAACGAACACAAGCAAGCAAGCATCACCGATGCTTTTTGGAATAGCTATCGATTGGGTCATGCGCAAATGCACAAACAACACAAATATAGCATCCCTTGGGTTGACAAAATTCTAGAAGACCTGGACTTTGCTGACGATATAGTGCTTTTGAGTTCAACACACCCGGATGCCCAAGAGAAAATAAACCACCTCGAAAATGTTTCAGGGCAAATTGGTCTCCAAATTAACACCACAAAAACAAAGACTATTGATTTTACCAACAGTTCAGATGACACCAAATTGAACTGCTACGTTCTTGAAAAAGTCAACAGCTTCACATACCTATGAAGCAAAATGACATCTACAGGGGACTCAACACCAGAAATATCATCTAGAATCGCACTGGCATCTAGTGCCTTCAATAAACTGTCAAACATCTGGAAGTCAAAGACACTCAGCAAACACACAAAACTTAAAAATCTTCAACTCTTGTGTGATTCCAGTGTTAACGTATGGATGTGAAAGTTGGAAATCAACGGTAGCTTTATATAAAAAATTAGACAATTTTGAGAATAAATGTCTTAGAAGACTTCTAAACATTCACTGGACAGACTTCAGAACCAATTCGCAAATAAGACAAGAAACTAAGCAAGATACAGTATCCAACTTCATAAGAAGACGCCGTTCGAACTACATCGGCCATGTACTCAGAATGGACAAGACAAGACTCCCCTACCAAGCCCTCATATGGTCACCAGTAGGGAAAAGAAAACGGGGAAGACCAAGAGAGACCCTGCGTAGAACCATCATTTCATCATCTCTCTGTTCATTCCAAATTTTTCTAGAACCGATGTATTTTATTGTTTTGTTTCCATGAAATACGACACATTCTTCTGTATATCCACATCTCCAGTGCCTCTATTCAACTTTCTATTTGCTTTTTCAATGTCCAGGCTTCCGCAGTGTTGAATATACGTTTACGTAGCATTTGACAATTCTCACTTTTAATGCATTGTTAATCTTTCTAGATGTTAATAATGATTTCATGATGCTGAAAGCTGCGTGCTAATATTCCACGATGAATCATCATCCATTATCCCAATACAAGCATCGCGATAGAAAGTTGATATGGCTAAGTTTGCTAAGAAATAACAGAACACTCAGTGTGCGAGGCAGCTCGTCAACCACGGTGGGCCGTCACAGAGGCTATACGCTTATGGATTTCCTACGGAGGAGATCGGAGCACCTACGGACGTGTTCGCAGTCCCGTGATGAGAATCTGAACTGAGTGGACCTTTGATAAGTCACTGATTGTGCCACATTTGACACCTAGCTGCTATTTCTCTAGAACAGTGGTTCTCAACCGGTGGGGAATTCCAGGGGGGGGGGGGGGGAATGAAGACCATTTCAAGGTCGCGTTAATACAAGAACCGATTACTTGATATTGTTTTTCCCTTCATACTTTACAGTTATGGACGTCTCATCCTTCTAAAATTCATTTTATAAAGCAAGTAGACCCACAAATCATGTTTTATGTGGATGTCTAGACTTGTTTTAGCATATGCTATTAAATTTACCTTCCATTTTTACGTATATTGTATAGGGGTTGGGGGATTTTTAGATAGGAAATATGAAAGGGGGGGGGGGGATGACGTTCTGAAAATACGGTGAAGGGGGGCACGGGCCAAATTTTTGATAGGAAGGGGGGGGGGGGAATGACGTTCTGAAAATATGGTGAAGGGGGGCACGGGTAAAAAAAGGTTGAGAACCACTGCTCTAGAAGGTCTTGTGATAAAATACAACCTAGATTCTGGAGCTCCAGGACTTCGATGTCACACCCACACACATACTCTCACACACACACACTCACATACACATACAAACACACACTGACACATATACACATACACACACTCACACACACAACCACCAACACACATACATACACATATACACATACATGCACTCATACATACACATATATACACATACACACATACATACATACATATACATACACACATACTTAAAAGTCGCCAGGGGTCGAATTCATTGCACCGAGTTTTAAATTCCATTTTGCTCAGTCTCTTTCCGCAGCGCGGAAAGCGTAGCTCACGGTAGCTCCAGCGACGACCCCCAGGAGCCTCCGAAAAAATGCACTCGTGAACCGAAAGACGCGGCCCGGAATCGAACTCACAGCCTACGGAGCCCGAGTCAGACGGCTTGAGCACTTCGCCACGAAGACTCACACATACTCACACACATACACATACAAGATAAATTAGACGTAGACAGTCAACATTGTTTGGGCACGTTATGGGAAGAAATAAACTAGAGAACACGGTGACAACTGGCAAGATTGAGGGGGAGAGGACAAGGGGAAGACAAAGAAGTAAATACCTGGATGACGTGGTCACATGGCATGGTCGAGACAGGAATACTGAGCTGCTGCACGACTCTGGTGATTGTGTGAGATGGCGAAACACGACCGCCTACGCTTATCGGCATTGCACATAATGATGAATGAATTAAGTGCAAGATTTGTTTCGTGTTTTGCAAGCTGCAGAATTTTGATTGTCTAGAAACCACAACTCAACGAACCCAACATGGCGGATTTCAAAGTCTTGTATCTAGTAAACAAGCCGCTTAGTCTGTGTATATCTAACATGATTCTGTTTGTGGGTATGTGGAAATAGGTTATATCTTCCACTTTTGTCTAGTATGGGTATGTGGAAATAGGTTATATCTCTCCACTTTTGTCTAGTATGGGTATGTGGAAATAGGTTATATCTCTCCACATTTGTCTAGTACTATGGGTATGTGGAAATAGGTTATATCTCCCACTTTTGTCTAGTATGGGTATGTGGAAATAAGTTATATCTCTCCACTTTTGTCTAGTATGGGTATGTGGAAATAGGTTATATCTTTCCACATTTGTCTAGTATGGGTATGTGGAAATAGGTTATATCTCTCCACTTTTGTCTAGTATGGGTATGTGGACGTAGGTTGTTATTTTTCTCGAAGTGGTCAAGCCGTTTAACTCGCGTTCCGAATGTTGTGGGTTCGATTCCGGGCCGCGTCCTTCGGTTTTCGAGTTAAATGTTTCGGAGACTCCTGTGGGTCTTCGCTAAAAGCTACGGAGTGCGTGCTTTGTGCGACGCTTTCCGTGCTGCGGAAAGAGACCGAGCCATATGGGGTAAAACCCGGTGCAATGAAGTCGACCCTGTCGACTTTTAAGGTTATTTTAATATTTCTCTCATTTTTGTCTAGTATGGGAAGTGAGCATATGTTATATTTCTCTAATTTTTGTCTAGTATGGGTATGTGGAGGTAGCTTATGTCTCTCATGTTTGTCTAGTATGGGAATTGAGCATAGGTTATGTTTCAGTTGTGGTTATATGGGTCTGTGGACGTATGTTATATCTCTAACGTGTGTCTATTAATTATGGATAGTGAGCTTAGGCTATATGTCTCATTTGTGTCTAGCGAAGGATTTACCGATGCAGTTCGTGATCCTGCATACCCTCATTCGAAACAGACCTGTGCGCGATTTAGCAGTAGACCGCGTAGCGTTGGTTTTTTTGTTACGAAATGGTATGGGTGCCGGTCGCTAAGAAAGTAAGGAAAACTATTGAACGTAAACTTGCCAAGAGATCACAACAGCAAAAAATGCTGATGTTGACTGCAACGTCATGTAAATGATATGCGACTAACTTTTTTTTAATGGGTGTATGGACAAAGGTTATATCTCTCATTGTTGTCTAGTATGTGTATGTGGAAATCTCTCTCTCTCTCTCTCTCTCTCTCTCTCTCTCTCTCTCTCTCTCTCTCTCTCTCTCTCTCTCTCTCTCTCTCTCTCTCTCTCTCTTTCTCTCTCTCTTGTCTAATATGAGTATGTGAAAATATATTATATCTTTCACTTTTGTCTGTATGGACAGAGGTTATAACATAACTCCCTCACTTTAGTCTAGTATGGGTATGTAGGCATATATTATATCTCCCACTTTTGACTAGTATGGGTATGTGGGCATATGTTATATCTCCTACATTTGTCTAGTATGGGTAGGCGGAAATATGTTATATCTCCCACTTTAGTCTAGTATGGTTATGCGGAAAGATGTTATTGCGTGTGTCGATCACATGTGGTTTGTATAAGGCTGATGCATGATAAAAGTGCCAGCGAGGTCTTGATGGCCAGAATGTATTAAATATATTCTGTACATTTGTAGCAGGGTCTTCAAACTGGAGGAGATTCCTTACACCAAAGTAGAAGACAAAGACTAACCCTTAAGAAAGTCTATCCACTGTAGGAAAAGAAGACGGTGTTGGCTCGTAGAATAGGACTATGGGTTTTTGACCCAGGAAATGTCAACTTTCCTAACAATGGCACAGGCACCAGAAAGTAAAACTTGAAGCTGAACAATTGGGAACAGACAGCAGGTTTAGTTATCTGGGCAACTATTGCCTGTGATAGAATTACACCCCCCAGAGAATTATCATAACTCAAGAAATGAATTCTCACTCTAAATAATCAAACATCAATCTTACATTTGCTTACATAAACTGTATACTAATAAATAGATTTCTAAGAGCAATTTGAAAGAGCAAAATAAAAGTGTAAAGTTTATTTGGTGCTGTTGAAGCTGAAAACAAAAATGAATTGGCACTTCTCTGTAAGTGACGGATGTGCCTAGAGCTCCTTCTGTAATTAGTGCTAGTGTAGGACCTAGTTATTGGTCCTAGCAGAAGGCTTCAGTGGGCAGTGGGTTTTGGCAAGGTTGGCGACAGGCACTTATCTTAGTGCTGCACGGAGCCAGACTCTGCTCTGCTTCTGCCTAGTGGTCAGCCACTCACTGGCTCTTCTCGTCAACAGCTCGGTATTGAAAGCATGGTGGTGCAGTAGCAACTCTGGTAGCCTCTCAAGCCTACAATTATTTATTGGATCATCAAAGCATGGGCCTAACAGTCGTAACAAGTCGTAGGTTTTTGTCTTTTAGCAAATGTGAAAAAAAATTGGAGTTCGACCGTCTTCGCTAGGCCCGCATGATGAAATGACCGAATGTCTGCTGGCCATGCGCGGGCATGTGTCTACCACGTTTTCATTTGTCGGCTCCTGCCGTTTCATTGGTCAACCTTTGACCAGTACTGCCAGCTCCTGTCTATACCATGACTAAGCAATATTTGATCGGTGTAAGGTAACGTTTTACAACCCCCCCCCCCCCCCCCCCATATTTCCTGACAGGCATTCACCAACATAGTTATAAAATTAGTATTAAAAGTAAGCAACATTTATAATTCCATTAATAATACTCTACTGTTTGCATATGCAGAGGAGAGATTGTTTCAAGTGCACCGCGACAACATTGCAATTAGCATCAAAGTACTTAGTTCTCACTCGATCACCAGAGTCGTGTATCAGCTCAGTGTTCTTGTCTCGACCATGCCATCCATGTATTTACTTCTCTGCCTTTCTGTTGTTCTTGTCCCCTCAATCTTGCCAGTTGTCACCAAGTTCTCCAATTTATTTCTTCTCATAACATGACCAAAAATGTTGACTGTCTACGTCTAATTTCTCTAATCAGTTTACGATTTTCATTTGTTTTTTGTACGGCTTGGTCGTTGGTTTTTCTGTCTGTCCATGGTATTTAGAGGTAGGAAACCCGAAAGACACGCTGAAGGCAATCCCATAGATGCTTCGTTTCCCTTGGCAAATGCTGGCATGTGTAGATGTTCATCGTTCCAGTAACCGTCCATACACCAGTAAGACAAGTAGCGATTAGAAATTACCGCCGAGCTGGCACTACAGGAGGCTTCCGGTCCTCAGAAATGTTTTCTCCCCTCTCCGAATGTGATGATCCCTTTACCCTCCTTACACACTCAGGGGGCGGGTCCTCCGATCCATAACTCCCGGGGGTTTTTCTCCTACGTGATTATACACCTTTGAGACGTTTGTTAATCGTATTTATCCCAAATCAACATTGAGCACCCAGTAAAGTAACACCGTGAGAAAGCCAGCTTCTTTCCCCGGCAGTTTCCCTCAGTCTTCACCTCTACCTCGGTGGCGAGCTATGACTTAGGAGACGTTGTTGCGGCCATGTTTCCTTCTTCATGTGATAGCACGAAGATGAGAGATGAGAGAGAGAAGGAGCAGAATAAAGGTCAGAGTGAGGAAGGAAGAGAGGTGTAAAGAATAAAGGATTGATAGATAAAGATTGTCCGTCTTCCGGTCGTAGAGATAACCACTAAATCTGATTACCCTTGGTTTTATCTACCAACCTCACAAGTATACAGGTATGCAGGTCACGAATACAACACTACCCTAACCGACAATAGTATAGGCACTCAAAATAATAAGCTAACACTGAATCCAGTTTATTTGCTTCTCAAAAGACATTACAAAGTAGACAAAATATCGTGAGAAATCAATTCAAATTATTATGAAAAAATGCTGTCAGGTAATTAGCATCAAGAGAATACCATCAAACTAAGGACTTGCAATTAAACCAATAACTATTCACATATCAATCAGAGGAATATAAAAGTACGCAAATCTGACAAGAAAGTATATAAGTCTAAGAAGGATGCACACACACGAACTACCACCGTCAAATGACCCACCCACTAGTTTACCCAGGCAATCGATCAAGCGACAACGTAAGAGTCCTGTCCAGTGGATAATTGCTCGCCTGCCTACGGGTGCTTTGGTCTGATCACCGCCCGTCTCAGAGTGATTTCGCCACTTTCCAATAAAGTCAGGCTCCTTCCAACTTTGTTCCACGCAGTTCTCTGGATGATCCCACCAAACGTGTATCCTCTTAGCCCACTCTAGTCTTGTGTGACTTTCCTTAATGATTGCAATTGACAGCAGCAATCAATAGTTTCTTTTGGGCGGCTCTTTCTTCCAACACTTAAGTCCGTGTTTCCTTTGGTCCTCGGGTATATCTGCCCGACCAGAGTTGCCACAGTCTTCTTGTCTCAACAGCCTTTGAGTATCTGCACTCGGCCGTCTAAAATCTGCTTATCTCCTCAACTCTTTGCTGTACCGCGTATAAATCCAACTCGATTTGGCGCCTTTCTGGAATCACGTGACCATGCCCTCTCTCACCCCCGTGGTCCTCCAATCCGTATCTCGCGTACCTTGATTAATTTGCATACTCTGCATCATATTAACCCAAATCTATATTATTTTTCCGGTTCATGGTCGGGTCCATCCTTTCCCGCCGCCATAAATTTGGAGTATAGCGTTCCCCTCTGACAGCTAAGGTCACTTCCAATGCCGCCTGTACTCATAAATTATGCTGCCTCTAAAGTTCACCATTGTCCCTCTGACAGCTTGAACCCAAAGTGTACAATACATTTGGCACTCCTCTCCCTGAGAAACTGCTAGTCAACAATAGCAGGTGACCTTGCGGCTATTCAGCAATGCACTCCCGCTCAAACTGGTCCTTGAACTTTGTTCCCAAAAATATTCCAGATCATGTTCTCCCGGTAAGCTCTGGTGATTTGCGAAAGTCGTTTTCCATACTGTCTCATACCCACCTACCAAAAGTTGATGGGTCCCACCATCAATATAGCGTCATTCCTCCTTGAGATCGAAGCCCTGGCTCCGCATCTGACATCCCTCATAAACAATATTGGACGCCTAAGGGGAAAACTCTTTTTGGAACTTCCACCCCAAATAATAGTAATAAAAAAAAATACTGAAAAAAATCCCCTGCTCTCCCAGTGCATAAGGCAGTTAAAACTTCTGACGTGCATCCTAACAACATAGTAACCAAGTAATATTATCAGTAAAAACAGTTCAATACTTGGCATGCCGGGGATTCCCCCAGACAACAAAATCATACATAAAAGGGTGGACATAAAGACACCAAAATGAAAACAATATCAACAATATCAACTACTTACAGCGCTACTTCCCACTGTAACGAAAAAAAAATCAATGTGCAAAATCAAGGTACACAACGATGCTCACGTCTGAAAACCATAACAAGCTATCCCCTTATTCACGGGGAATACTCCGTTTTTTAGAGAGCCATAGAGACAATTCGAATCATACTCCACCTGAAACAACCACGTCATACCTCGCTAACACTTAAAATATCTCCTACCCTCATGTCGAAGTTCTATCACTCCCTTTCACGACGTCTGATCCTCTCAGACCTCCGTCTACTCAGGTCCTCAGACTCGAACGCGTACCATTCTGGTTTGCCTGGAGTGTCTTGGTAAACTTCGACAGCCGCT
The DNA here is from genome assembly GCA_014155875.1 of Cepaea nemoralis. Taxonomy (NCBI): domain Eukaryota; kingdom Metazoa; phylum Mollusca; class Gastropoda; order Stylommatophora; family Helicidae; genus Cepaea; species Cepaea nemoralis. The sequence goes on along the minus strand of JACEFZ010004965.1, from coordinate 85,729 downwards.
GGGACATCCGGTTGTGCTGGTAGTCACAACGTCGTCCCTATGTCCTCCTCTTCTGCCCCGTCCTCGCAACGCCGCATTTCGTGGCCGGCTATCCTAATTAGCGATCCATCTCCTCCAACCTTTTTGATCACATATGGTCCTCCCGACATGGTGGGTGCCTTAGCAACTATGTACATGTCCTCGGACCACATGTCTTGTATTTTCGCCCTCTCCTTATAGTGGATTCTTTTTCTGACAAGTTCGCCAACTTGCAATGGAATAGAGTTTGCCATTTTGTCACTCCTATCTTTCCTAATGGCGGCATGCTTCTTCAGCTGTTCACTAGCCCAGACGTGCGCGTCACGCAAACGTGAAAGATGCCCTTCCAAATACTCACTTGCATTGGTGTCCCTGTCTGTGGTGCCTGTATTTAAAATGAAGTCCACTGGCAGCCGAGGCTCTTGTCCGAAAATTAGGTAGTGAGGTGAAAATCCTGTCGAGGCGTGAGGCGTCGAGTTATACACCTGCACCACTTCGGCTAAGTGATCAGACCATCTCCTCTTCTCCTTAGCCTCGAGTGGTCTGAGTAAATCGTGCATAGTTTTATTAAATCGCTCTGTTTGGCCATTTGCTTTGGGGTTGTAGGGACTTGTGCGACTCTTTTCTATGCCATATGTCTTGCATAACTCAGCAATCACCGAAGATTCAAAGTTCCTACCTTGGTCCGAGTGCAGTCTCCTCGGCACACCCATATATAAAAACCACTTCTCTACTAAAACCTTCGCCACCGTTGCTGCTTTTTGTTCTCTGGTCGGGACAGCAATAGTAAATTTAGAGAAGACATCTGTGATGACCAACACATTCTCAAATCCCCTTGAGTCCCTCTCCAGCAGCGTAAAGTCCATTGCTACACCTTCAAACGGCTTCGAAGCTAACAAACTACCTGCCGGTCCCTTAATCTTGACGTGCGGTGACTGCACTACATTGCACCTGTGGCAACTTCTACAGAATTTATCTACATCTGCAGTAATCCCTACCCAGAGACACCTGCTCTTCAAAATATTTATCATCCTATCTCTCCCCTGATGCCCTACGCTATGAACCGACTCCAGTATCCTTAGCCGCAGTATCTCCGGTATCACTAATTGCAGCAACTCTGTCCTACCTGTCCCCTTGATTTTCCTATACAGAACCCATCTAATACACATAACTTCTTGCGTTGCCTCATCCACTTCTTCGTCTGAGGGGGAAACCTTTTCATAGATTCATTTGACAACACAAGTTTACGCGATACAACATCAAACACTGCATTAATATTTTTATCATCTTGCTGCAATCTTACCATATCTTCCGTCGAGTACGACGGCAAGGTGTGTGTGGGAAAGGCATTAAAACTTCCGCTGTTCTAGCAGCAGCTCCTACCGCACCATCCCCACCAATCATATTTACATCAATGCATAATTTTGAACATTCATCAACATTATTTACATCAAGGCATTTTAAAAACACATCAGCATTTACTAGATTAAAATCTGCCGCTGGACGGCTATCAACCGTACCAGCTATTCCTAGGGCTGGCGGAATGCATGTTGCTGCAACACTGCAAATGGCGATGTCGCCTTCTTCTTCGTCGTCTCCCCACAGTTCTTCCAGCGGGAATCGAGACAAGTAATCAGCGTTACCGTTAGTTCGCCCAGGCCTGTGTTTTATCACATAATCAAACATAGACATTTGGGCGATCCACCTTTGCTCAATGGCACCCAGCTTCGCTTTATGCCACATCGTTAAATTCATGTTGTCCGTATAAATTTCAACCTTTCCACCTAATAGAAGACCCCGGAACTTTTCCGTTAATGCCCATTTTAAACACAAAAGCTCTAACTTAGAACTACTTTTTGCATTCCTCTCCGATGGACGGAGAGTACGACTAGCATAGGCTAACACTCTTTTTGTACCGTCCTGGATTTGGGACAAAACAACATCCAGACCAGTGTATGAGGCGACACACTTTAAAATATAAGGGAGGGTGAAGTCTGGGAAGCCTAGTAATGGTGTTGACGTTAGGGCTTCTTTAAGTTTGTTAAAGGCCTCATCGCATTCTGTAGACCATAGCTGCCCGATGGGACTCTTCTTCCTTTTTCTCGGATCAGTGTGCTGCTGGTTTAGCTGAGCTACTAATTCATGGAGTGGCCTAGCTAGTGTGGCAAATTTGGCTACAAACTGGCGATAGTAACTGGCCAGGCCTAGAAATGAACGTAACTCAGTCTGCGTTCTAGGTATGGGAGCTTTTTGGATCGCCAGCACTTTATCTTCTAACGCTCCTATGCCTTCTGCAGACACAGTATGGCCTAGGAATTGCACCTTTTTCTTGCAGAAATTGCATTTAGCTGGGTTTAGTTTCAATCCCAACACCTGTATCCTATCAAATATGACCTCTAGTTTTACTAAATGTTCACTAAAATCTCTGGAGTACACAAGAATGTCATCAAGGTAAACTAAAAGCAACTTAAACATATAATCATGAAGCGAAGACTGCATTAGACGTTGGAATGTACTCGCTGAATTTGCCAGTCCCATTGGAAGTTGTGAATATTCATATAACCCAAAGGGTGTAGTGAACGCTGTCTTTTCCTGGTCTGCTGGATTCATCGCCACCTGGTAATAACCGCTAGCTAAATCAAGAGACGAGAAAAGTTTCGCGCCCCCTAACGCATCTAGATAGTCGTCTACCCTTGGAAGTGGATATGCGTCCTTTTTAGTTTTTATGTTCAAGGCCCTGAAGTCCACGCACATTCTCAATTTTCCGTCCTTTTTTCGCACCAAGACTATCGGAGACGCCCAGGGACTACAGCTCTCCTTTATAATCTGCTTGTCTAACAACCCCTGTAAATGATCTTTCACTTCTTGATACAGGGCAGGAGGAATCCTCCTGTACGGCTGTTTTATGGGGACTTCATCTGTCAACAGTATGTTATGGGTTACCCTGTCAGTAAACCCAATGTCGGTGTCATCTTTCGCGAATAGGCAGTCGTATTTTGCTAAGAGCCCCTCAAGTCACATCCTTTCCTCATCGCTTCCCTCAAATTCCCTCAAGTCAAAAAGGGGCTTGTCTGGTCTCTGCTCCCTACTGTCTGGTTTAGCGGACAACTCGATTTGTTGTGTTCCTACCACTCTAAAATGCCTAGTCAGGTCAATCGTGGCATCAGATATCTCCCCCACCTGAGTACCTCTCGCTAAAAACACATCTTCGTCACCCATGTTAACTATCTGTATTTGGCACATGCCCCCCTCTAACCTAGTAAAGCAGTAAGGCAGAATTAAACCCTTGTGGTCAAGGTCCCTGGCTGGTTCAAACAAGACTGTCCTGTCTGTTAAACCCGCGCGACCCCTAACTAGCAGGACAGCCAGCGAGCGGGCAGGTATGTAGGTTCTGACCTCCCCTGTCACCCACACCTTCTTCCTATCTAGGTCAACAATTGTATTGTTGTCTGCTGGCCCGTAGAACTGAAAAAACCTGCTAACATTTGGCAACTCTGCCAGTACATTCATCCCTAATATGCAGGGCGTTTTGTTCTCGGTGCCCCTCACATCTTTTAAAACAAAAATTCCGCACCTATCTACACTATCAGTTCCTATTTGCACACTGGTACTGATGTACCCTAAATATGGTATTGAAACGCCATTTGCTGATGTTAATCTAATATACTTATCTAAATCTAACCTATAATGTCTGAAAAGTCTATTGAAACACTCCTCTGAAATTGTGGAAACTTGTGAGCCAGTGTCCAGAACACATCTTACGTTTCTACCGTCAATGGTTATCATTGTCTCTGGGCGCTCGCCCAACGTTTTTATCGGTGAGTCCTTGAACCTTCCCGCCGTGGCCTGACTCGTAGCTGTACGGGATTCTAGTTTAAATGTGCCCTGCAAAGTCTGGCAATATGTCCTATCCGGCCACAAAGATTACAGCGAATCTGTTTTTGCTGTCTCTGGGACCGTGGCTGGGGCTGTCCCCGACCGTTCACAAGATGCGACAACTGCATCTTTAATTGCGCCATCTCCCGCTTAAGTTCGTCTACCTCGCCCGACTGTTCATGTGGCCCCTACTATCATTTTCTGCTGGAATGCCCCTCTGTTCGTTGCTTCGGCCATGCCCAGTGCTCTGCTGCCTGTGGTAGTTGTTACGATTCACAACCGTGGCTTCAACGTTGTACACCTCAGTCTGCGGAGTGTGTTTAGCGCTGGCCCATCGCACTGCACAATCACGAGCAGCTAGAAACGACATGGAAGGCTCGTCAATGAGTCTTTCTTTTATCATCTGCCGAGGTAAATCGTCTCTCAACTGCGCGACAAACTGGTCTCTGAGCACTGACTCGTGAAAAGGTGAGACGTTCTGTCTCTGTTGTGTACAGACCACCTCCTCGAATTCCCGGTGCAATTTATGGGAGAAGTCGACGATCGACTCCCGGCTACCTTGTCTGGTGGAGAAAAATGTCGCCGTTAGTTCTTGGAGGGTTCGTTTGTCGCCGTAGATGGTCGCTAAAACCTCCAACATCTTTTCGGAGTCCTTCTCAGAGGTGTGCAGCTTTAACTCTCTGTGCACGTGCGGTGAAATGGTGTCGATGATAAGGTCAACTTTGTCAGCTGTCCCCATCATGCCCGCTCTGAACGCTGAACGGATTTCCCGTAGATACTCATTAACTGTGGGGCCGTGAGGGCCCCCGAAAGTATTGACGTTCTTTCGAGTGGGCATCAATACATATCTCACTTGTTCACATGGTGATGTTGCACAGAGGCCGACGCCCCTTCGCTGTTTTCGACTAATGCTGCAGAGCGTGTACTTCTGGTAGTCATGTTTGTAATCGTCGTTGAGATCTTTTGGAAAAAAACAAACTTACTAGACTCGCTTCCGGACAGGACTGACTCTGCTGCTTCGGCTTCTTCTGGTATTTTTTTCTTCCGGTCAAGTGGGTTTGCCGAGTGTGCTTAAACCAAGAGTCCCTAACCGAGTAGATTTATTATAAACTCCTACTGACAGCTTTGACAGCTTACCGACAAACTATAGAATGAGTAGACCCAATAGAATAAGAACTCACTAAGACACAACTGCCAAACGATCAACAATAAACTACCAACTAGATACAACAACTTGTATGCGAGTCTGTCTCCAACCCTAACTTTGAGGCAGGCAGACAAAAGCTACTTTGGAAGATCCTGTTCCGCAGCGCCAATTTCGTGATAGCACGAAGATGAGAGATGAGAGAGAGAAGGAGCAGAATAAAGGTCAGAGCGAGGAAGGAAGAGAGGTGTAAAGAATAAAGGATTGATAGATAAAGATTGTCCGTCTTCAGGTCATTGAGATAACCACTAAATCTGATTACCCTTGGTTTTATCTACCAACCTCACAAGTATACAGGTATGCAGGTCACGAATACAACACTACCCTAACCGACAATAGTAAAGGCACTCAAAATAATAAGCTAACACTGAATCCAGGTTATTTGCTTCTCAAAAGACAGTACAAAGTAGACAAAATATCGTGCGAAATCAATTCAAATTATTATGAAAAAATGCTGTCAGGTAATTAGCATCAAGAGAATACCATCAAACAAAGGACTTGCAATTAAACCAATAACTAGTCACATATCAATCAGAGGAATATAAAAGTATGCAAATCTGACAAGAAAGTATATAAGTCTAAGAAGGATGCACACACACGAACTACCACCGTCAAATGACCACCCACTAGTTTACCCAGGCAATCGATCAAGCGACAACGTAAGAGTCCTGTCCAGTGGATAATTGCTCGTCTGCCTACGGGTGCTTTGGTCTGATCACCGCCCGTCTCAGAGTGATTTCGCCACTTTCCAATAAAGTCAGGCTCCTTCCAACTTTATTCCGCGCAGTTCTCTGGATGATCCCACCAAACGTGTGTCCTCTTAGCTCACTCTAGTCTTGTGTGACTTTCCTTAATGATTGCAATTGACAGCAGCAATCAATAGTTTCTTTTGGGCGGCTCTTTCTTCCAACACTTAAGTCCGTGTTTCCTTTGGTCCTCGGGTATATCTGCCCGACCAGAGTTGCCACAGCCTTTGAGTATCTGCACTCGGCCGTCTAAAATCTGCTTATCTCCTCAACTCTTTGCTGTACCGCGTATAAATCCAACTCGATTTGGCACCTTTCTGGAATCACGTGACCATGCCCTCTCTCACCCCCGTGGTCCTCCAATCCGTACCTCGCGTACCCTGATTAATTTGCATACTCTGTATCATATTAACCCAAATCTATATTATTTTTCCGGTTCATCCTTTCCCGCCGCCATAAATTTGGAGTATAGCGTTCCCCTCTAACAGCTAAGGTCACTTCCAATGCCACCTGTACTCCTAAATTATGCTACCCCAACGTTTACCTGTTGTCCATCTGACAGCTTGAACCCAAAGTGTACAATACATTTGGCACTCCTCTCCCTGAGAAACTGCTAGCCAACAATAGCAGGTGACCTTGCGGCTATTCAGCAATGCACTCCCGCTCAAATTCTTAACACTCCTGGTCCTTGAACTTTGTTTCACAAAAATATTCCAGTCCATGTTCTCCCGGTAAGCTCTGGTGATTTGCGAAAGTCGTTTTCCATACTGTCTCATTCATATTCCGTTAACAGTGTACTGAACCGCCCTCCTACACTCTCCCAGCATGAAGCCATGGATGTGGTCAAGAGTCATAGACTAAGACGAGGCAGGTTTTGGATGGCATAGAAGGAGATATCTATACATCAGATGTGTGATCCAGAGACCATCAATAGTGAAAAAGAATGGATTGAAGTTCCGGAAGACATGACGGACTGTCACAATGTAATAGTAACACTGGGTCGTTAGTGCAGAGCCGCACTGAGTTTGAGGTCCAACAACTGATCCAGAGTAACACACATGAAGGTGACATAGTCATCTACACCGATGGGTCAGTGGTGAGAAACAGATGTAGTGGTTGGGGTTTTATTGCAAAGGCTAATGGACGAGTCTTGACAAAGGATAGTCTGGCTTATGAGACTATGACCTCCAGTATGAGAATGGAGGTGGAAGCAGCAGCAGAATTCCCTTGGTTAGAGGAGACTACTGCAACACACGTTGTATTCATTACGGATTCAGAGAGGATGCTTAGTAAGATGGAGAAAAGAATGTTTCATGGGGAATGGCTATCGTCGTTTCAGAGGTCACAGATTGTGAGAATTGTATGGATATTTTGCCCAGGCCATGCGGGGGCGCGGGGGAATGAACAGGCTGATAGGTTGGCAGGGAATGCACCTCTTGGTGGTATCTTGCCTATCGGCAAAAGTGAGGGGTTCGTTCTCTTGTGGGCACAGGTGAAGAAGGCGGGGGAACAGATTGAGAAACCGTATGTAGAAAGAATGCGATTGCGGGGGATCGGCAGAGGTTCAGGAAGAATCTTAAAACTGAGAGGAAAAACCAGGAACATTTTTAATCAGATAGCAGTGGGTACGATTTGTAGTATGACTCTTCGGCGACGAGGGTCGGAGCACGTATGGGTATGTCCTGCGTGGAGAGTTATCGGTTCTCAACTCAACTCCCAGCGGAAGCCAGCTCTTCCTCTGGGCTAATTCTGTTAAGTCTTGTGCCGCTCCTGTTCTCGCTAAAGCTGCAGGGCGCGGTCCTTGCAAGTCTTCTTCTTCTTTCTTTCGCCTGAAATATGTTTATAACTGCAATGTTGTCTCTTGTATGAATCTAACAGTCTTTTTTAGTTCACTCAGCGGTCCATAGAGTTTATCTTCCACTATTGTCTCTCTAGGCCAGAAGGTTCGCCTGGATATGTTGTAATTTGAGCAATCCTGGAGTATGTGCTCTACTGTCTGCGACGACAAACCACATGTGCACATGGCTGAGTCACCAATCTTGAATTTTGTATACATGTGGTTGCGTAATCCATGCAAGTCGTTCTATTCCATGTTAGTCAGTCAATCAGTCAGTCAGTCAGTCAGTCAGTCAGTTAATTAGTTAGATAGTCGACAGATCACCCTCATTGCACATGGAACCACTCAGTCCATAAGTGCTCGGATCCCATCCTCAGCAAATCCCGCAGCGTGTAACGGCTAATGACACCAGTTCTGTGTTGGTGTATTACTCTTCTTTGGCTTCCTGAGTAGTGTTCTTGTTTGGCTACACTTCTTTTAACTTGCTATTCTCGCAGCCTGACCATGGTTGTAGATTCCCAGTCATCGCTTGGTTCTCGTAAACGACTTACTTCTCGTAGAGCATTCAGAAAAATGTGCCTGGTCCATGGCTCGTCCGCCTCCCACAGTAGCTCTACCTGCAAGTCTGTCAGCCTGCTCATTCCCTTGTACACCCGCATGCCCTAGCATGAAGATGAAACTAATTTTTGCCAGCCGAGACCGCTCCAGAGACATCAGCCACTCTCTTTGGACCCACACCATCTCGATCCTCCTGAGCATACTCATTGAGTCACTAAGGACACATGCCCGATTGAATGTCTGTGTCTCGAGCCATGTTATTGCTTTACTTACTGATATGACTTCCATAGTAAGGCCGCTTGTGGTAAAAGCAAAAGTGCCAGACTCTTCCTTCACGATTTCCCCTCCAGCCTGAGCCGTAAAGGCCCATGAACTTCTCACTCATCGGACAACCGACCCATCCGTGTAAATGACAGTATCATCCTCTAAAGAATTCTCGAAGATCAGAGCCTGTACTTCCGCCTCCACCACAGCTGGATTTTCTTGTCTGCATTTCCTGTCTAGTTGGATGCACACTGAAAAGGATGTACAGAACTCAGTTAGAATTTGCACCCAATCCTCGCCAGTTTCTAAGTCCTCAAGTGAACACACATGCTGAAGAATGTCCTTGGCTTGATGCATCCACGACTTTCCTCTTTTTAACCTGCTGACCTTTACCTTCTTAATCTCGCTATGCTGTAGATGTTGTGTGTTTGCGTTGACTTTGAGATAGGCGTCTGCTTGGCAAATTTGTATTCTGTCCCACATGGTTGGAAAATCAAGGTTGCACATCGACCTGCATGCTGTATCTCTTGTACATCCAAGAATAATGCGCATAGCTTCGTTCTGTGTCCTTTCCATCCTTTCTATCTGCTTACGGCTGAGAGTCAGGATCGCCATGGCATACTCCAAAACAGAAGGGACCACACCCTGGTAAAGAAGACATAGATGGCGCTGCTCACAGTTTGCCGTCGCTATCACCCGCATCGCAGCTAAACCCCTCTTGGCCTTTGTTATCACCTGGTCTACGTGCTCTATTCCATACTAACAACGAACAGATTCGTTACAGTACACCGTTATAGTGCAAAGGGATTTAGCAGATCGTTTTTCACATCGTGCTGACTAAATATAGTCAGTATACAGTATCATACCCATGGTGAAGTCTGATGCACACGAATCTCCACTAGTTTCTCACTTCTACAAACCGATTCCTAGTTTTGGCATTTCAGTGAATACAATATTATAGCCATACAAAGAGACACAATAGTCTGCTGAAAACTGTACTGGAGGAAAGGGAGGAGGGTAAACGTGTAAGAGGAAGACAGTGGTTTCAGTCATAGATAACGTCAAGAGATGGATTAGAAAGAGGATGTTAGCTTCAGGAATACCCGAATGGCTTGGGCAGATAGTACCACAATCGGTACAAGAACAGTCTTGATCCGAGACAGGTGATCGCGGGTAATGGCAGTTATCAGCAATGTACATGTATTATTCTGGCTTTTTTTGGCATTTATGTTTTTGCGATAAAGTATAGCAAAGTAAAATAATGTAAAGTAAAGTAAAGTACACTTTTAGACGCAATGGGGAGCACAACTTCATGATGTCAGACATATTTTATAGCCCCCTGAGCACTTGGTCGGTGATGTGGTAATATCATGCCGACCGATGTTGCTTCCCAGAATATTTCAGGCAACTCATTTTAGGCTGTGTTGATCTGAAAGTCCAGGTGGATTAAACAAAACCCGACTCTCTGGGGATTTGAACACATAATCCCCCGGCCAACAGACAAGTATGTAAGCAAGTGGAATACAGCGTCTCGTTTTGTAGTTAGTTGCATATCCTTTAGATGACATAGCAGTCATCCCCAGCAACTTTTTAAAATTTTGGCTAATTGTGATTTCTTGGCAAGTTTGCGTTCAGAAGTTTGCCACTGCTTTCTAAACAACCCGCACTCATGCCATTTTATGAAAACCAACGTAAGGCGGTCTGCTGAAAAAATCGCTCGCAGCTGTGTTTGTAACGCGTGGTATGTTCGAACTTCGTCCGTAACCTCTTCGCCACGGAGCGGGATGGTTTGTAGTAGGTGTCTCCGAATGCTTCTTGTGTAAACTCCCAGCGCAAGTTGACGCCTTCAGCAGCTGGATGTCGTTACCTGGTGACACTTACCTTGGAGACGGTGTTGACTTCACCTGCGGGTTCCACAGCGCACCGAACGAGATCATGGACAGAATCGAGGTGTCCTCTCCCGCCTTTGCCCCGCGAGAGTTCTACTTCTCGGTGAGTCCGTCAGGGAAACTGTTCTATGGGCAGAAGTATCACCAGAGACTGTCGCTGACCATCAACAGTTCGCCGTTTGGTATAGGCTACAGCTACACGATGGGGCTATTTATGAAGATCTCAAACTTACAGTGTTCTGATGAGGGGGCCTATCGTTGTACTTATATCTACGTCGCGGGTACCGTCATGAATGTTAATACAACAGACGTGAGAAGCTTGTCTGTGAAAGGTAAT
>JACEFZ010004965.1:0-70000 GCA_014155875.1 Cepaea nemoralis | reverse complement strand
AGAGGAATAATCCCCCCCAAAAGGTGGAGTCAAAGTTTGGTAGTGGAGTCTGGAGGTTTGCTACATTGGATGACGTGACTTAAGTCGTCACGGGACAAGGTACACGGGACCCACCGTAGCTGTGGGAAAGTGTAATGGTGGATGGCCACCACAGCTGTGCTCGACCGGCACAGGTATGACTGACCTGAAAGATAGTCAGTGAATACAAGGGCAACTCAGGATCTGGGGCAGGGATCCCAGAACTGACACTATGGCTGTGATATGATTTGGTTATTTAAGTGTAACAAGTCATGAGTTCTCCTTGGTTAATGCTATAGTAATGAATTATCAGGAGTATAATTCATTATGGGCATATAGTTGTTAATGTGTGTAATTGATCAGTCCATGGGTTAAGGGATTGATGAATTGATGAGTCTGTCAGGAAGGAGATGTCCGGCTGGACACCTTCTCGATACAGTAATCCCTACACTGAAAGGAAAGTAAGTGTATATGTTGATTGATGATGGAAGATGAAACCGGATTGGACTGGCACCAGGCGAAGGATGCTTGACAGAGTCATACAGTCGACTCTGGTGCTAGGGGTTAATTGTAGCCCAGAAGTGTTACTTGACTGAACAAGGGTGTTATTGCTTTTTCTAATATCATTATGCCTATACATTATAGTGACTAAGTATATCTATGATGTGATGATTTCATACTCATGTTGGTAGACATGAGGAATGTCTGAGAGGCAGGTGACCTAGGTGGAGATGCTAGGTAGTCTTTGTTGTAGTTGAGTACTCACACCAACCTCTCCGTGTTTCAGGATCTGTTATTACTATACAGAAGAAGATTCAAGAGCTTCACCATGAGCTCTATGGGCCCACTCATTCCAGTGCCTATCCAGAAGTTGATTGAGGCCATACTGGGAGTGGTCGTCTGATTCTGCGAGTTCAATGTTGGAAGAAGCTGAGTGCTGAATAAGTCGGTAGGTCTAGGTTAGGACCTCCGTCAAGAGTCCGACGAGTGTCATCCGATCCTGTGAGGATCCAACACTGAAACGTCTGGTGATTCTAGAGGTGACATTCAACCTCTGTGTAAACCTTGATGATTGCAAGGTAGTGAACTTCCAGTTGAGCAGAGTGATCATTGATACCGGTCACCATGGCCTGTGTAATATGCTTCTGACCCGGCTGGGTTGTCAGGGGACACCGTGTATAATATATGCTTAAATAGTGTTTCTACATTGGTTACCTTTATGAAGCCAACATGTGGTCCAGTGACATAGGACATTGATTACAACATTGGTGGGAACACCAGAGTGACATGTTTGTTGAGGTAGGGAGCTACCTCATGCCAATGTGATGAACTGTTGACAATGTTTGTTAAGGTAGGGAGCTACCTCATGCCATCGTGGTGAACTGTTGACAGTGTATGCTCGGTTGTGATTACTACCCATTGATCAGGGTAGTTACATGAGACTGTGTGAAGATCTATTTGTCCAGGGACATGAAATCAAGGTGAAGTGTTATAGTCACCTAATAGACTTTACCAGTGACATTGTGTGTTCATGTGGAGCAACCGCTCATTTTGTAGGTGACATATCAGTGTGTGGGTCACTTATGAGATAGAGGTGTGACCAGGCTCTTGTATATTTTGAGACTGTGCTACATGTACTTTTTCGGCAAGTGGGAGACCGCTACTGTTCTAGGGTCGGCCCAGACTTCATCAGGAGTGTGACGAGTGAAATAGTACGACAGCAAGGAAGGATCCTTGTTCTTCGGTGCAGTGTCAGTCAGGCAGTGGTACTGCGCTTGATCAGCCCGTGATTGGTTCTCTGTGGGAAGAGGGAACTTTGGAGAGGCAGCAGACCTTGGAGTTCCAGTCCACTGGAGGAGCCTGGGTGAGTCGCTACCACGACTGGACAACCGCACGAGCTATCGTCCGCCTCCATGATGATGACTACTCATCTGCATCTCTGATATTGTACATAGTTCTTCTTGTCTGGCTTTCAGCCATCCTTCTCTGTGTTGTGGTTGACGTAGTTCAGAATTAAAATTTTGTTCTCTTAGCTATGACTTTGTGCAGTGATATGACTGGTGTCTGGTCCGAGCCCCCTTGGGGTTTGGAACCCTAGGTGAGGGAGGGGAGGTTAAGCTGTCCCGGCTTGTGTGGGGCCTGGTAGATGTAGAGTGCTATTGAGGTGGTTGGAGCAAAGGCAGGGGATAGTATCTATCGTGGCAAACCAGACCAAGCCCCGGCTGTATATATTTTGCAACACACAAGTTTATATCTGTCCCGCAGTCTGTTTATATATAAACTGACATACACCATCTTGTGCTTGGTATTGTGTCTGTCTATACGTAGCTTGACTCGCAGACTTCCCAGATTTTCAGAAGTAAGACCAATATGTGTGCCACCAAAGGGAAAAACCCGGAATTTATATTGATGCAGTTGCGATGCAGTTGGCGTCAGACAGAAGGATTCACACAGTCGAACAAATAAGACAACATTTCAACACATAAACTGTCCTCAAAGAGTCTTAAAGGAAGATCGAAATGGCAGGATGAATCAGACTCTTGCTCTGAAACTTGCGGTGTTCTGATGGCGAGGTTTCGGGTTCAACCACTACACCGGTCAGTTGGACTAAAACGTTCGCATCTCATCCTTGGTTAGTGAACGTAAATCACAAATATCTGAGCAGTCGGAGTGGGTTCACCTGATGGCGAGAGACACTGGTAATAGTGAAAGGTAATTCACGTGTAAGAATCAGTTCAGTGTGAACTACGCTATAGTTCAAAACGAGCAAATGAAAGATGAATGAAGAGAGTTTTAAAAGAAGAAGAAGAAGAAGAAGCGGCAGCAGCGGTGGCGGCAGCAGCGGTGGCGGCAGTAGCGGCGGCAGCAGGAGCAGCAACAGCAGCAGGAGCAGGAATAGGAGCAGGAGTAGCAGCAGCAGCAGCAGCAGAAGCAGTAGCAGCAGCAGAAGCAGAAGCAACAGCAGCTGAAGCAGAAGCAGAAGAAGAAGCTATGCAACTCTATGCTGTGTGTAACATTTTACCCTCTGTATCGTTGTCTCCCTTCATTCACTCTGTCACGTCTCTCAGGTAAAAGCAACTGTACCCAGCGCTCGGAAGAAACCTTAACGCTGACAGATGTTGGTCACAGGCAGGATTTGCTGGTAGTATGCTTCATTCACAATCCTCAATACACGGAATCAGTCTCGACCCCACTGATTTGCACCAACAGCTCGGACCAACCGTGTGTTGAATGGCAAAGTTGGGCCGGTGAGCTGCCTATTGTTACATATATCATCATCATCATCATCATCATCAAGTGCCGTGCCGGCTGGCGTAGGCGTTCATGGCTCTCCATAGATCTCGGTCTTTGGTTTTCTGGATCAACTCTGCTGCTGATATTCCTCCATGCCACCGTCTCAATCCATCCAGCATCACTTCTCTTGGTCTACCTCTGCCTCTCTTCCCCTCGATCTTTCCAGTTGTTACGATGTTCTCCAATGCCTCTCTTCTCATCACATGACCGAGGAAAGCTGTTTGTCTCTGTCTTATTGTTGTATATAATGTTCTAGTTTCATTAGCCTGTTTCAGGCAGTCGTCGTTAGTTACTCTGGCAGTCCAAGGAATTCGCAACATTCGTCTCAGGAACCACATCTCTGTTGCTTCTAATTTCTTCTTAATTTGTTCATTTACATTCCAAGATTCACTGCCATACAGCAAAACTGGTTCTACATAGCATTTCAGCACTCTCTTTCTTACATTCAGTGACAGTGACTTATTGCATAAGATACTCTTCATTTTCTGAAATGCAGCTTTTGCCTGCCCTATTCTGCTCCTAATCTCTGTTGTACATCTTCCATCTGATGTTATAAATGCCCCTAGGTATCTAAAATTATCAACTTGGTTAAGGATTTTCCCTTCTATTTCTATGTCACATTTTGGTGTCACCATTTTCTTTGATATTACCATTGTTACTGTTTTCTTGATATTCAAGTTGAGTCCTTTCCTTGCACTCTCTGTTACTACAACGTCTAATAATTGTTGTAGGTCTGTTGAATTATCCGCCACCAATACTGTGTCATCTGCATAGCGTATATTATTTATATTATAACCTCTAACTAGTATTCCTGGCATCTCTTTGATCTCTCTCATTATTACTTCGCTATACAGGGAGAAAAGATCTAGTGACAAGACACACCCTTGTCGTACTCCTAGCTTTATCTGTTCGTAACTACCCTCTTTATTTCCCATTTTAATTGCTGCTACTTGGTTCCAGTAAATATTCTTTATTATTCTTAAATCTTTTCCATCAGTGTTGATATCTTCCAACATTTTAATCAGTTCATCATGTTTTACTTTATCAAATGCCTTAGTATAATCTATGAAGCACAAATATATGTCCCTCTGTTTCTCTATTGACCTTTCTATTAGTGTCCGCAATGTATAAATTGCATTGTTTGTGCCCTTTCCTTCCACAAATCCATACTGTTCTTCACTAATTTCCATTTTTATTTTCTTTTTGGTTCTTCTCATTATTATTCTACATATATCACATGAGTAGAATTAGAAGTCTTCACATCGACGAATGAAATAATTATTGGTAATTATATATGTATGATATCATCAGCAGAGTTGATCCAGAAAACCAAGGATCGAGATCTGCGGAGAGTCATGAACGCCTACGTCAGCTGGTATGGCACTTGATGATGATGATGTTAACATGTGATATCGTGTGACTCAGCTACCGAATGACAGTAGATGGTACTTCTTCTTCTTCTTCGTTCATCCGGAGCTTTTTTTCTTCGGACGTGATTGCGTTGTGCCTGTTTAAAGCAGAGCTGCGTTCTTGCGCCGTTAGGCCGACACATCCGACTTCTGCGGGCATTTGTTGACCGGGTTAACCTTCCCGGGGGTAGACGGTACTACCTGCTTTCTGTTAACTCCTAATGTTGGGCGGCGCTCAGTAAATCCGACACTCCACATTGTGCCAATGGCTTCGGGGGGAGGAGTGCAATTGGGAGGGTACAATCCCTACCCTAGAGCGAGGAAATGCAACATTAAGAATCAATGTTTTGGCAGGGCAGGCCATGCACTAAGCCTTGGTCGGCAAGTGGTTTAAGATCGAAGTTCCAACAGGTGGACAGTTAGAGTATTGCTTTGCTGATCCGGAAGCTTCTGCCGCTTGTCTTGTTCTAGATGTATTAGTGTGACCTTTCTGTGGAGTGAACTAGGCAGGCCGTGAGAGGAGCCATGCTGCATGGGCAACAAATGGTCACTGCATTCATCCCAGACTTTCTGCTATGGAAAGGTATAACCACATTTTACAAACTATCACCTGTCAAGACGTCAAGGTGCCAGTCGAGTATGTTATCTGATAGTTCAGACTTAGAGAGAGAGAGAGAGAGAGAGAGAGAGAGAGAGAGAGAGAGAGAGAGAGAGAGAGAGAGAGAGAGAGAGAGAGAGAGAGAGAGAGAGAGAGAGAGAGAGAGAGCTTAAAACAGTGGCGGGGGAAAGGCTGGGCAGCGGGCATATAAGGCCTGCGCAATCATTTAGTCCAGGGGTGGCCAACCTTTTCAGCAGACGGGCCAAATTTCAGAAATAATATTTCCTGCCGGGCCACGCACCTATTTAAAAAAAAAAAATAAAGTTAACAATCAAGCGTGCTACAGCTTCGACCACACCGTCGCTTCCCACACCGCGGGCCGCAGCATGACCCGTGGCGGCCAGCGGGCCTCGTGTTAGCCACCCCTGATTTAGTCTGACCCTGCTAAGGCAACCCGCGGGAATGACTCGAGAGTCATTAAATATAAGAGCTTTTTCATAGAAACGTAAATTTATATTAAAGGAATTATATTAATAACATACATTTTGAGGGACTGTCACAGCCTCACATTTATAGACATGAGTCAAAGGGCTACAACTCCCGCCCAAGGGAAAAAAGTCAGTCACTTGAAGGCCAGAGTAATCTAGAGCCTTCTAGAAGGACTGGTCATTGAGTCCACTGTCCCGTGGACACTGATGTGGCCCGCCTATTGCGGGGTCCACGAGGAACTCGGACAGAGTTACCACCCGTGTCGGATTGGGACACGTGTGGACCGCCAGAGGACAGACGGACCATCAGAGAGGCAACAGGGCCTGCCTTAGAGGGACTCAATAGATTAGACCCATGTGTATTTGGGGTTCATAGACATATGCTAGATAGTTTGCTTAGAATGTTTGTGATAACTATGTGTGATGATGTTAAATCTCTGTGATATGCAACTCAGCGCGGGCTTGTTAACCCACTGCGCCAACGCACTGTATAGTGAAATACAATAAATGTTAGATACTCTATTTAACGGAGTTATTGTTGCCTGTGTGAACCCGAGCTCAGATACCTAGACATGAGCTAGACGCTGACAGGCTTTTTGGGGGCTATTCTCCGGTTTTGGCATAAGCTTTAAGTTTACACGGCTATTTATTGCCAAGTAAAACAGTAAATTAATGATATCAAATTGATTTCTGTATAACAAATTGATAACTGTACAAGTTTAACATATTGGCATCTATCTAGCGATAAAGTAGTATTAATATGAGTCCCTCTGCAGTCAGTCTCTCGATGATGTGATTACTATAAACTATTTTGACATGACTGTGACATTTTTTGACTGTTACTAATGTTTTCTCATTCTACGAGCAGATTGTTCCGCGAATAGTGGTGCGTGCAACCTATGTAACTTTTCCAACAGTGGCGAGAGTACAAGACAACATCCGCAAGTTCTGGGAATATAAGATAAGTTTCATATCATGCCCATTGCAACCCTAAGCGGTACTTCTCACCATCCATCTATGTAACATTGTTTCTTTCCATTGTTTTGTATGTATATTCATGACCTATAACCAACATAACCTTGCATTTGTATTTGCGCATGTAATAATTAAGGGAGATAATTAAATTTTCTACTCCCCAACATTTTTCTAAGGGATTTAACTTCATTGAAATTACCAACAAGTAAAAGACAAGATGTCTACGTTAGATAAATGTATTGAGCAAGGTATCAAATTAGGTTATAAAGAAGAGAAACTGTCAGAATGGGCACAGAAAACGCACGCAGAAAACATTGCCCGTGAAGAAAGAGCGATAGAACGAGAAGAAAAACAAAGACAATTGCAGGCAGAAGAAAAGAAGAGGCAAATTGAGGCAGAAGAAAAGAAGAGGCAAATTGAGGCAGAAGACAAGAAAATGCAAATTGAGGCAGAAGAGAAAAAAATGCAGATGCAACTGCAAGCTCAAGAGAAACAAATGGAGCTTGAGGCGGCGGCCAAACTAGCCCAATTGAATGCCGATACACAAATAAAACTAAAGCAGATGGAGATTGAGTCCAATGTAGAAATATCTGTGAATAAACTAAGAAGCAAAGAAGAGGAACAAAAATATAACAAGTATAAAGGCCTCGTGAAGGCATTCTGCTCAGGGGATTCCATCAGTGCATACCTGGAAAATTTTGAGTGTCTAATGTCCTACCATAAGATCATAAAATCAGATTGGGCATTTATTTTAATGAGAAACTTAGCTCTGGAACCTTTAAAAGTAATAGAGACAGTGCCACAGGAAATGCGAAAAGATTATGACTATTTAAAGCAGCGCATTCTCCAACATTTCTCATTAGATACTGCAGGTTACCAACAACAGTTCGCCAAATTATCCCCACAACCAAACCAAACCTTTATAGACTACGTCTCTACAGTACAAGATGTGTGTACAAAGTGGATTAACTCGGCTAAAACTAACAACAGCCATGACAAACTTAAAGAACTTATTATTATTGACAAGATAGTGAGTACAATCCCTACACCTTTTGCTAAGTTTTTGAAACAAATGGACTGTAAAAGTATTCAGGAAATCGAGTCCAAGGGGAATGCATTTTTCACAGCGAACAGAGACATTTTTCATTTAAACTTAAGTCAAAACGATACAGCAGCAGCAGTAGTAAACACCAGATACTCGAAACCAACGGAAAGTAAGTTTAAACCACGCTCGAATGTCAGTAAGCCAGTTAAATGCCAATATTGTAGTTTGACTCACGAACAATACGCGATGTGCGATAAATCGCCAAACTATCCACACCACCTCAAAATGATTGTGGAGAAGCAGAAGAATAAACGAAATGCTTACCAGAGAGCGGTCAAATGCTATTTTTGCAGTAGCTTTGGGCACTACAGTCGCTTTTGTGAGGGCCGAAAGATATTAAAACAAGCCAATGCTGCACTAGTTGAAACGTCATCAGACGAAGATATTGAATCACTGAATGATTGCGACAATCAAAACGAAAATTTGAGTGAGCTTGGAAATGCTGTGCAAATTATTGACACCATTACAGACAGTAAGTGTAACACCTATACGAAGTTCCAACGTGACACAACATTACTATGTGGCCACACTATCCCTATTTCGAATGAAACAGCCAACGCTGCCTTGTCATCTACAGGCAAGCTAGTTTTCTCAACAGGGTTTGTAAATAACAAAAAGTGCACATTAATTCGGGATTCCGGCGCAACGCTCTGTGGGATTAAGAAAACATTAATAAACGAGAAAGGCTATACAGACAAACACGTGACTTGTAGCACATTCTCAGGCACTATAGAGAAATACCCCCTTGCTCTTGTCGAAATTCGAACACCATTCATATCAGGACGAGTATTGTGCGCTGTCCTAGAAAATCCTGTCGCTGATATTATACTTGGGAACCTGCCCAACATACGACCTTGCTCTGAAAAGGAAATCAGAGATTGGGAGCATAGTAACGGTATCCACCACCCAAACAGCGATTCTAAAGAGAAACACCATTCAGGCTTGTCTCAATCTGCCAAAAGACCAAGGGAGACAACCAATGAAGTAATTCAGAAAGAATTCACCGAGGTGTACAATGCAGGGGCGGTCGAATCTGTAAGTGATACGACCAAATTAAAACCTCGAATTGAGGATGCTACCGATCTACCAAGTACCAAGCCTGTAGATGTGCAACAACACACACAACACACGAATGCAATAACACGACAGACAACCCACAAAACCAACATCGACCAACTGCAGGAGTCACTAGAAATTGTATCACCAAACTTTACCAACACGAATTTTGGAGATGAACAGAAAGCAAATCCTACACTTTCACCATATTTTAAGTTAGTAGGACTTAAACCAAAATTAACTAAGAACGCATCGTGGACATTTAGGCTACAGAACAATGTATTAACTAGAGTATACACAACAAATCAGACCACGATACAGCAAGTAGTGTTACCACAAGCACATCGAGAGAAAGTACTAAAGCTAGCCCATGACTCACCTTTCGGAGGTCATATGGGGTACGAAAACAGGCAGTACGCCAACAGAGGTGCAAAAACAATTGTATTAAATCCAGGTCAGGATATTTTACTACTGCTACCTGACAAGAGAGATGTACTATCAACCTCTTGGCAGGGACCTTTTAAAATTATTAGAAGAATTTCGGAAGTTGATTACGAAATTTCTTTGAATGGAAAGTTGAAAATATTCCATGTAAATATGTTGAAACCATACTATGCTAGACAGGACACTGACACGAGTGAGCAGACGCAGTTAACTGATGACAAAAACGAAACGACAATTACCCAACTGAATGACACCTCGACAAATGAAGCATCGTTAACGACGCACTCTTACGACGACAAAGACGACGAAGACATATGGACATTACCGACAATATGTGATAACGACAACGACGACCAAGTTGACGACATATTGACAACAATTA
Source organism: Cepaea nemoralis (assembly GCA_014155875.1). Lineage (NCBI taxonomy): Eukaryota > Metazoa > Mollusca > Gastropoda > Stylommatophora > Helicidae > Cepaea > Cepaea nemoralis. Next base: position 60,231 of record JACEFZ010004965.1, on the reverse strand, counting down.
ATCTCGACGACGACGACAATGACATTGAGGACAATTTACAAACAGTAGCATCTGTGATAAATCAGACAGACGTAGACAATACTGAAATCCCAGTACCGATTATGACTGACGACGGTAGCATAAATGACATACAAATCTCTGACACTTTGACACAACAGCAGCGACAAGACATTTTGACTCTCCTTGACGAGTATAAATCTATCTTTTCTAACAAACCTGGACGTACTGACAAAATAGCACATTCAATTGTGCTGACAGATCTGACACTGGTCAAATGTAGACCATATTCTATTCCTCTACATTACAGAGCAAATTTAGACAAAGAAATTTTGGATTTAGAGAAAAATAGAATAATTCAGAAATCTATGTCTCAATATTCTTCACCGATTGTCCTGGTGAAAAAGAAGGACCAGACAATCCGTTTATGCATCGACTATAGAGTATTAAATACAAGAACCACAACGGATGCAGAGCCAATGAACAGTTGTGAAGATCTCATTTTAAATATGTCTCAATCATCCTTATTTTCGAAGATTGATTTAGCGAAAGGTTATTGGCAAGTGCCACAACACCCTGCTTCTAGACATATAACAGCATTCGCAACACCTCTCGGTTTGTACGAATGGCGATATCTTCCATTTGGTCTCAAGAACGCACCCGCCACATTTGTTAGATTAACTAGATTACTATTGCACGGAATTAAAGATGTCCAAGCTTACATTGATGATATATGCATTCATTCTTCTAATATTACTTCTCACTTACTTACACTCAAACAAGTCTTCAACCAAATCTTTCTTTTTGGACTTACTATCAAACCTTCCAAGGTTGAAATAGGCTATAAACAAATAGACTTCCTTGGCCATAGAATTTCTGAAGGCAAACTGTTGACAGATGATAAAATTGTGTCGAAGATTCTCAATCTAGAAGTGCCTACCACAAAGAAACAAATTAGAAGTTTACTAGGTCTTATAAACTATTATTCTAAATTTATACCAAATTGGGCAGAACTTACCTCAGTCTTTTCTAATATGTTAACTAAAGATCATCCATCAAAAATTTGTAAAAGTACTCGCTTAGAGGATGCAATAAGCAGATTGAAACGTATTTTTTCTAATCCACCAGTCTTACGATTACCCAACATAAATTTACCCTTTATTTTGACCACAGATTCGAGTGCTATCGCAATAGGAGGATGTTTAATGCAAGAAGTGGATGGAGTGAGACACCCAATTCTCTACGTAAGCCGTAAGTTGAAGAAGGCAGAGATCCGCTATTCTACGGTGGAATTGGAGGCATTAAGTCTATTATTTTGTGTGTTAAGATTATCTAAGTTCCTCTTATGTGCCCACTTCGTTGTACTCACTGATAATTCGCTATTGTTGGTCCTTAAGCAAGGTGCCCCGAAAAACCATCGTTTACAAATATGGTGTCTTCTTCTTCAAGATTTCGACTTCGAAATCCGCCATATCAGAGGCACTGACAACATTATTGCTGACCTTTTATCACGGCAAACGAATGCGCCAGTAGAATAACATTTGGCACATCGACCATTCGCCATACTAGAAACTGTGATATTTTTAGTCTGTGTCATATAACAGTGTAACTCTACACCTGCTAGAGAACTCCTATTGAAAAGTAATAACACCTCAGTAAATAAGGTACTTATGACACCCACGAACATGAAACTTTAAGAGCTATACTTTAAGAACTATACTTTAAGAGCTATACTATCAATTGCCCAAGGTCTAGAACGATCCGAGCGAAAGACATTAACTGTGTAATGATTTCAATCAGTGAACTGACTCTGAAAACTGTAAGAACACTTTATACGCAACATTGAGAACATTCCATACTTGCTGTTGCTAAGAGACTTTGCAAACAGCCGAAACGGAACTACATCGACTACAACACTCAAGAGACAGCCATACTAACTTGTAACATTCATGGCACACAACACGCTAACAACAGGAGGACAACGCGCACATCATCGTTGGATTTAGTTACTTAATTAATTAATTTAATATTAAATATGTATTATATTTGCATTGAATTTTGTATATAAAATGTGTTAACCTGTAATTTGTACATATTCTACCATAATATTACAGGTAGTTCCATTAATAGGCTAAATAACCTTCCTATGCAATTGTCTCTGTGTAAATTATAACCCATTTTTGAGTCATCGTACAAAAAGTACGTAATTTCTTAAAGGGAAAATATCGCCTATTCCATTTTTTTCTAAGGGCAATAACACTTACCTCAACTTTAATTATATATTTTAACCAAATACTATTTGGAATGAAAGATGAGTGAATGACAGAGTGAATGGATTAAATGAGAGGACGATATACTGAGCGGACAAATTGTACGCAAAACGTATTTATTTTAATTTGTCTGCGTCTTTCATGTAAATTGAATGACTTGTCTAAATTGTTGATACATGTTTAGTAGTTAGTTTAATATTCTTAGTTTAGGAGTTAGGATACTACATCTAAGCACCACTGCTTGGAATGCCTGATCATGTATTGCACACATTGGAGTAATTCATGATTAAGGTTATCCCAACTCGTGACGCTTGGAAATAAGCCACACATTCAGCACACACTTTACACAAAACTTAAAACTGAACACTATCAATTTAAAATGCAGTCACTTTATTAGAAGCAGCAACCTATTAGTCAACACACTAACAAGCCAACAGGGACACAGGTAGTCTGATGGGATAAAATAACAGCGTAACTACATATTTAGCATTATACAACATACGGAAGTAAAAGTGTATTGAAATGCACACACAGATCAAGATTTGAAGGTGTACTTAATTAGCCAAGACTTTTGTCTTGTTAATCCTCTAAGATAGAGGTTAATTATCTTGGTATCAGTGGGGTACTATGAGAAGGACGGGTTGTAAACACAACTAGTAAACGTCACGTAACTTCGGTCAGATAAGCATTTTTAAGGACACAGGAGAGAGAGTGATCTCTTCACCAAATCAGAGAAGTGGTGTATGGGAGAATACATGAGTTTTGATGCTAGTATGTAGGTTACCCGGTTACTGTCCACCAAACTACAAAAACCGACTTTATGTGATTCTGTGACAGAATTAGAGCAGATCTAATTACCTTATAACAACCCATCAAATCGGGGGAGAGGGGGGAATCCTGTCACAGCCTCACATTTATAGACATGAGTCAAAGGGCTACAACTCCCGCCCAAGGGAAAAAAAGTCAGTCACTTGAAGGCCAGAGTAATCTAGAGCCTTCTAGAAGGACTGGTCATTGAGTCCACTGTCCCGTGGACACTGATGTGGCCCGCCTATTGCGGGGTCCACGAGGAACTCGGACAGAGTTACCACCTGTGTCGGATTGGGACACGTGTGGACCGTCAGAGGACAGACGGACCATCAGAGAGGCAACAGGGCCTGCCTTAGAGGGACTCAATAGATTAGACCCATGTGTATTTGGGGTTCATAGACATATGCTAGATAGTTTGCTTAGAATGTTTGTGATAACTATGTGTGATGATGTTAAATCTCTGTGATATGCAACTCAGCGCGGGCTTGTTAACCCACTGCGCCAACGCACTGTATAGTGAACTACAATAAATGTTAGATACTATATTTAACGGAGTTATTGTTGCCTGTGTGAACCCGAGCTCAGATACCTAGACATGAGCTAGACGCTGACAGGGACAAACAAGGAACTTTGACTAGTACTACCAGCACACATACGAGCACATAATGGGACAGATGTCAAATATCCCAATAAGAGTTTAGAGAGTTAAGAATATAAGTAATAGAGCTAAGACAGAGTCTAGTAGGAGGACACCAGACAGGAGAGACACCAGCGCTATAAATAGCTTCACAACGGGACACACTTGTGTCAACCAAGGGAGCATCGAGTGCAAGTGAGCGAGGGTTTTCCCCAAGACATTGGGAAACTAGCCTCTACGAGTAACCGTGGAGTACCAGGTTACTCGAGTTAACTGGCCAACGTGCTGGGACACTATGCACGCAAGACTCGCCAGCGCACGGAGGATCCAGCGTCCGTGTTTGAACACGCAATTAGAAGCGTGAGGACAGACCAGGACTGAGACGACTAGAGAGTAGACGTGTTCCTTACGAATCCTATAAGTTTATAGACAATAGTGATTGTTAGGCTTTAGATTTCAGTCAGTCATTAATAGTATCATTATCACCTCTTCATTGCATCTATGAAACGTACCATGTTGTTTAATGTCAATGAAGTATTCCGCTCGCAGAGCTTGTGTATGATCAGCTCTAAATAAATTGCATTCCTTTTGCAAATGACACGAGTTATTATTTCGTGTGGTGCAAAAGTAGGGGAGTCCTGAAAGACCTGTCGCAAGCAAGTTGCTGACAAGATGCACCCACACCTAGTAATCGGACGACAGACGTACACAACACAACTACACTAGGTAGGGCGACACATGACAACGAAATCGCAAACACACTTAGCCAGGTAACGGCACACGCAGCTAGTACAACAACAGTACTGAACGAGACAGATGACGACGAAATAGAATTACCAGTCCCTACAGTAGACACGACATGCCGTAAGGGCTGCGTATAATGTTATAATATCCAAATGGACTTTGGCTGTCAAAAGGTTTTCCGGTCCCTGGTCTAGAAGCAGCCTCCATGATACTGACCTATGACGGATGTGAGATGGCAGGCTTTCAATATTCGAGGTCATACTTAGATAGGGTGGCCAGTTCTCTACCCGGCCTCCAAACCTTGCCAGAAAATACCGATTTCTGGTACTCGTTGTAAGGGGCGTGGAAAGCCCAGGGCGGGACTGGTAGGGAAACAGATCCTGCCACCGTGGGAAGCCCAGGGCGTACAGTTTGGGAAACAGATCTTGTCAGTACAGGGGATCGAACCCGGACAGCTATCTTGATAGGGTAAGCAAGCGTACCTCCCCCCCCCCCCCCCCCACACACACACACACATATATATATATATATATATATATATATATATATATATATATATATATATATATATATATATATGATTGACACATGCATAGATATTGCATATTGGGAGCACGTCGCCACTAAACGTGTTACATCGAGGGCAAAGATCAGAAACAGAATAAAGACACAGGAGAAAATGATTGCAGATAGGTCACACACTGAGCGTGTGAAACGTAATATGGTGCGTGATGGTGGAAATGACCATGTGTTTACGTGCATCCATTGTGGACGAACATTTACAGCGCGAATTTGTCTGATCAGTCACATTTGCTACCGTCATGGGTTGTAGTTAGTATGCCTGTTTGAAGCACAATGTAACAAACTATCGTCTGTCAAGACGGCTAGGTGCCAGTTAGCTAACCACCAGAGCACTCGGCTGATGGAGAGAGACTCTGAGTTTAGATGAATCAAGAGCTGACATCACAACACTCGGGACATTCCTTCACGTGCTCCGTCTTCATCTTCAGCAATACGCGAAGAGTCCCAATACTAACTGTAGTTGTAATCTGACACGTTTCCGCCTGGCCTTTCCTCGGAGTACCGAGTGTCGGCCAGAACCTCTGGTCACTCCCTGCCGCAGCATTCTCTCCAGTCAACGATGGTGTATATTTTCTTTCACACTATACACACGATCCCAAAGGGGTCTGGTCACAACTTCCCAAAGGACATCGACCAAGTCTGCTTTATCCTGCACCAGTACCACACCCAGAGGTGCAGATCCAACCAATGTGTCTGCCTGGTCGTTTCCCAGCACACCAGTATGCTAAAGGGAAAAGATCCAACATATGGCTCCTACTGTTTTATTTATTGTTTTTTTTTTTTTAAACTGAAGTATGCCCCTCTGCATGAAGCATACCTGTCTTCATCCCTGTCAGCATGCTCTGTGTGAGTTCGTTACAGTCACGACATGTCTGTTCTGTTTACTCTATAGCTAGTAGAACGCCGCTGTAACTACCTCCACCTCCTTTTTCAGTCTGACTGACTGACTGACTGACTGATTGACTGGCACCTTGCCGTCTTGACAGACGATAGTTTGTAAAATGGAGTTATACCTCTCCATAACGCAAAGCCTGGGCTGAATGTAGAGACCATGTGTTGCCCATGCAGCATGATCCCTCTCTTGGCCTGGCTAGTGTACTCCAGAGGAAAGGTAACACTAATACGTCTGGAACAAGACAAGCCGCAGAAGCTGCCGGATCAGCAAGGCAGTATTCTAACTGATCGCCTGTAGGAGCTTCCATTCTAGGCAAGTTGCCAACCAAAGCTTAGTGTCTGGTCTGCCGTGCCATGACATTTAGTCTTTAGATTGCATTTCCACGAACTAGGGTAAGACTTGTACCCTCCAAATTGCACTCCTCCACCCGAAGCCGTTGGTGTAATGTGGGTTGTCGGGTTTGGTGATGGCCACCAAACATTCGGCGCAAACAGAAAGCATGTAGTACCGTCTACTGTCATACGGTAGCTCAATCATATAGAAAGCATGTAGTACCGTCTACTGTCATACGGTAGCTCAGTCATATATGACTATAAGTTCTGACGCACTTTTTCAGTCTAGATGTTGTGGTATCATATGCCAGACTCTCATGTACTACACACTGTCCATTAATCTTCGCTATGAACTCCCAGACACTTCTTTTACCTCTTAAAATGTAGTCATCCGTATAGTTAACTACATCATCTGGGAGCGAATTGTTGTGTTTCAATTGTTGCACCTCCAACTCAACACTGCCTGCAGACCAGTCCCTACACTCCCGATCAAGTGTGACTGACTCTGTACAGGCCTGATATTTGCTCTGACATTCTGACCCATTCCTCTCCTCCCCGAACGTCTTCGAGCATGGACACTTGTCTGACTGCCCACTGTCTGAACCATTCATGATAATTACTATATCAGCCCGAGGCCCTATCTATGTGAGGCCAGGGCTTCATGCAGCGGCGTAAACGTCCTCGTCAACATAAAATATAAAATAACAAACCTACGTACATACTTGTCTGCTTATTAAACTACCAATCTAAATACCCACATATCCACCTACCTAACTTATACATACCTCCTATGTACCTACCAACCAGCTTACATAGCTACCTATCCATCCATCCATCCACCCATCCGTCTGTCTGCCTGCCTGCCTGTCTGTCTGTTTGTCTGCCCGCCCGCCCGTCTGTCTGTCTGTCTGGGTATCCTTCCGTTCGTTTTGTCAGTGTAACATCGGTCTGTCGGTCAATAGGTCTATCTGCCAGCCTGGTTATTTTCTCTGTATTTTCGCCTGCCTGCCTGTCTGCCAGCATGTCAGTGCGACTGTCTGACCTGTCTCTTATCAGTTCTGTGGCCTGTCTATCTACCTGTCTCTTTCTTTGTCTGTCCTATGGTCTCACCTCCTTTATTTAATGCCGGTGAAACCGCACAAACGTCACACGAAGCCTGGACGCGGGCAGACAAGTTTTAAACAAGAGAAAGCAAGTCACATTTTCCCTATTCATGTGACGTATTGGGTATATGGTACTGGCTGTACAAGTGGTCAGTATCCCGTCTGACTCATTTTAACTGATTCAGTGCCGTACAACTTAGACACTGCAAGGTACAAGAGGAAGAAAATGGGATGAGTGAAAAACAAACAGTAGGTTTGAACCAAGTATGATGTACAACCAAATGAATAACTATTATAAAGTATAAGATGAAAAACATACTGACCAATAAAAAGATGTCAGTTGCTATGAGAAAAAGAGCGTTGAGAGGATACATAGAGCATGTACTTTTGTATGGATGTGAAGCGTGGACAATGAGCAAACAAGCTGAAAAACATCTGATGGCTGTGGAAATGTGGTTTCTGAGGAGAATGCAAAGAATATCATGGACAGATAGACAAACCAATGACCAAGTCCTACAAGAAAGAAATGAAAATCGTAGACTGATTAGAGAAATTAGACGTTATCAGTCAACATGTTTTTGAGCATGTTGGGAAGAAATAAATTGGAGAACTTGGTGACAACTGACAAGATCAAGGGGAAGAGACTGATTGATTAATTGATTGATTGATCTTTATTTTAGAAGGGTAACAAATTGGGCACGCAGGCCCGTCTTACATTGGGCCCTTCCAGTTACTCATCTTTCGTTCATCAAAAGTGTATGATGCATTTACATAGGAAAAGACATTGTTAAATGAATGTTGTAAACATAAACAATGCATATTACCATGTTATGAGACATATCCCCCACCCACCCACACATCCCTTACCCACCACACATCCACCACACACACACCCCACCCAAACACACCCCCAACCATGCACACACCCCAGGAATACATATATGACCCCACCCACCCACACATCCCCCACATACACATATATCCCCTACAACACACACACTCGCCCACCCACACATCCTCCACCCACCTACCCACACACCCCCAACCACTCAGCAAAACACACATCCCCAACCACAATCCCTCCCACCCACACAATCTCCCCCAACCAACACACACATCCCGCACCCACTCCTACACACATCCTCATCCCACACACATACCCCCCCCCCCCCCCCACCACACAATCTCCCCACCCACACACGCCACACCCATCCCCCATCCCAAACACACTCACCGACCCACACATGCTCTACACATCCTCCACCCATCCACCTACACACTCTCACTCACCCATTGCCCATCCACTCATCCCTCAACCACACGAGAACAAGGGGAAGACAGAGAAGTAAATACCTGGATGGCTTGGCCACGTGGCATGGTGGAGTCAAGAACACTGAGCTGATTACGTCTCTGGTAATCGAGTGAAATTGCGAATCATGACAGCCACGCGTACCAGCATGGCACATGATGGATGGAAACTGGAGCGTAGGTCAGTTTAAAACAATCCGAGATTCGAGGCTGATTCGGAGTCATGACCAGCGTATGTAATAGCGCGACTCCCGATGGCTTGGGTAGTGAGATTGAATATCTAGCTTTCTCAGATAAGGGTGAAAAACCGGAAGTCCCGCGTTAAAATTATGCTCATATAACATGTCATGGTAGGAAAGAAAATGTACACAGGCGTAGATAGAGTCTGTGACCTTGTCTGGAATCTGTCTCATACAAGAGCATGCAGAAGTCGAGCATACCGACCTTCGAGGGGCAGAACTGAGACGGACGGGGGACAGCATGGCCAAATGGATAGGATTGTTTGCTCTTAAACTTCCGATGTGCTGATGCCCAGGTAGCGGTTTCAACCCCTGCACCGGTAAGTTGGACTAAATTGTTGACTTCTCGTCCTTGACTTTGGAACGCAAATTACAAGTACTTCTGAAATCGAAGTAGGTTCGCCTGTTGGCAAGGGACACCAGTAATCACATCATCATGTGCCATGCCGGTAAGCCTGGGCAGTCATGTTTTGCCATCTCAGTCGATCACCAGAGTCGTGGATCAGCTCCGTGTTCTTGTCTCGACCATACAACGTGGCCAAGCCATCCAGGTATTTACTTCTCTACCCTCCCCTTATTCTCTTCTGGGTGTGTAACACTGGCAACAGGGAAAGCTAATCAACAAGAAGAAGAAAAGCTGCCCAGGTCACCAGAAGTATTATCACATTTATGGACTACGCGTGAGTTCAATATGAGCGACAGAAAAACAAAACAAAAAGTAAACGCTAAGACGGACGCGCCACCATCGAAAGACGAACGAAGAAGAAGCAGAATGCATTGACTGCAGACGTTTCTGGTGGGGTTTATCCAATCATTGTCTAAAACATTGTTATTATTATTATTTTGCAGTAAACAAAGAGAATATGTTTTCAATAATGTCACAAGAAGGTGAGTTATTCTAACAACTCCGTGTTTAATGTTGATAAATCTTGATTCTGGTTACTAAGTAGAATTCAGCGTGACCTCAGGGGTCAATGCGCTTGCACATAAACTTCAGGTACGCTGCTGGCGGTTTGGGTGAAAGCCACACACCGGTATTTTGGTCTTCAAAATTGACTTCTCGTTCAGGAAGCAATGGCAAACTGCCGTGTTTCCCTGAAATTAAGACCTACCCATAAAATAATCCCTAGCACGATTTTTCTGAATGCTTTTAATATACGACTTACCCCTAAAATTAGCCATAGTTTAAGATGGTCAGTTAGAATGAAGTTATTAAACGTACAGTTGCATTCAAGTACTTTGTTGATGGCATCGACTTTTCTAAATATCAACTCTCCAGCATGATTACCATTGATGAAACTACAGTGTTTACGGGCCTAGGATCTCATACGACAATTGATCAGACGAAATTAGGGATTTGCAGAGTTATGACAATGTTCCAGAAGAACATTACATGACTGTATTTAAATAAATCTAGAATTGTGTACTTGAATACATGTAGATATTTGTATCTGAGGAACAAAAATACATCCCCCGAAAATAAGCCCTAGTGCATTTCTTGAAGCTTAAATTAATATAAGACCGGTCTTATTTTCGGGGAAACACGGTAGTGAGCGGAACATTGATTAGTAAATCAAGCTGCGGTTGGGGTTGATAGCAACGTTCTGCAAAGGACACGCAGCATCTTAATTAAGTTACTAAGTTTCGTTATTGGACGCGTAATTATGAGATTTGATACGTCTGTATGAGCTTGGAAACGTCATAATGAGATACGATTTGTTATGACATTTGATACGTCTGTATGAGATTGGATACGTCTGTATGAGATTGGATACGTCTGTGTGAGATTGGATACGTCTGTGTGAGATTTGCCACGTCTGTGTGAGATTGGATACGTCTGTGTGAGATTGGATACGTCTGTGTGAGATTTGCCACGTCTGTGTGAGATTGGATACGTCTGTATGAGATTGGATACGTCTGTATGAGATTGGATACGTCTGTGTGAGATTGGATACGTCTGTGTGAGATTGGATACGTCTGTGTGAGATTGGATACGTCTGTGTGAGATTGGATACGTCTGTGTGAGATTTGCCACGTCTGTGTGAGATTGGCTACGTCTGTGTGAGATTGGATACGTCTGTGTGAGATTTGCCACGTCTGTGTGAGATTGGATACGTCTGTGTGAGATTGGCTACGTCTGTGTGAGATTTGCCACGTCTGTGTGAGATTGGATACGTTTGTGTGAGATTTGCCACGTCTGTGTGAGATTGGATACGTCTGTGTGAGATTGGATACGTCTGTGTGAGATTTGCCACGTCTGTGTGAGATTGGATACGTCTGTATGAGAATCAATACGCCTGTATGAGATTTGATACGCCTGTATGAGATTCGTATGTAGTCTGTCTCTAGCTCGCTTGTTGTCGTGTGATCTCTGGCGCTGTCTGTGTCCGGGAGCCACTGTCGTGTAGTAGCTAAACGCTTGCCCGCCGGCCGCGTGGTAATAGCTTCGAATCCGAATCGAAAATAGACTTAAGACTGCCAGGCCAACCCAGTCGACATGAGTACCAAGAAACTTCTTTGGAAGTAAAGACACCTGGCTTGACACTAACTATATCACCAAACTGTGGAAGTAAAGACACCCAGCTGGACATTAATTATATCACCAAACAGTGGAAGTAAAGACACCCGGCTTGACACTACCTATATCACCAAACTGTGGAAGTACAGACACCCGGCTTGACACTAACTATATCACCAAACTGTGGAAGTAAAGACAGCTGGCTGGACACTAACTATATCACCAAACTGTGGAAGTAAAGACACCCGGCTGGACACTAACTATATCACCAAACTGTGGAAGTAAAGACACCCGGCTTGACACTAACTATATCACCAAACTGTGGAAGTAAAGACACCCGGCTTGACACTAACTATATCACCAAACTGTGGAAGTAAAGACACCTGGCTGGACACTAACTATATCACCAAACTGTGGAAGTAAAGACACCCGGCTTGACACTAACTATATCACCAAACTGTGGAAGTAAAGACACCCGGCTGGACACTAACTATATCACCAAACTGTGGAAGTAAAGACACCCGGCTTAACACTAAGTATATCACCAAACTGTGGAAGTAAAGACACCCGGCTTGACACTAACTATATCACCAAACTGTGGAAGTAAAGACACCCGGCTTGACACTAACTATATCACCAAACTGTGGAAGTAAAGACACCCGGCTGGACACTAACTATATCACCAAACTGTGGAAGTAAAGACACCCGGCTTGACACTAACTATATCACCAAACTGTGGAAGTAAAGACACCCGGCTTGACACTAACTATATCACCAAACTGTGGAAGTAAAGACAGCTGGCTGGACACTAACGATATCACCAAACTGTAGAAGTAAAGATAACCGGCTTGACACTAACTATATCACCAAACTGTGGAAGTAAAGACACCCAGCTTGACACTAACTATATCACCAAACTGTGGAAGTAAAGACACCCGGCTTGACACTAACTATATCACCAAACTGTGGAAGTAAAGACACCCGGCTTGACGCTAACTATATCACCAAACTGTGAAGGTAAAGACACCCGGCTTGACACTAACTATATCACCAACCTGTGTAAGTAAAGACAGCTGGCTGGACACTAACTATATCACCAAACTGTGGAAGTAAAGACACCCGGCTTGACACTAACTATATCACCAAACTGTGGAAGTACAGACACCCGGCTTGACACTAACTATATCACCAAACTGTGGAAGTAAAGACACCCGGCTGGACACTAACTATATCACCAAACTGTGGAAGTAAAGACACCCGGCTTGACACTAACTATATCACCAAACTGTGTAAGTAAAGACAGCTGGCTGGACACTAACGATATCACCAAACTGTGGAAGTAAAGATAACCGGCTTGACACTAACTATATCACCAAACTGTGGAAGTAAAGACACCCGGCTTGACACTAACTATATCACCAAACTGTGGAAGTAAAGACACCCGGCTTGACACTAACTATATCACCAAACTGTGGAAGTAAAGACACCCGGCTTGACACTAACTATATCACCAAACTGTGGAAGTAAAGACACCTGGCTTGACACTAACTATATCACCAAACTGTGGAAGTAAAGACACCCGGCTTGACACTAACTATATCACCAAACTGTGGAAGTAAAGACACCCGGCTGGACACTAACTATATCACCAAACTGTGGAAGTAAAGACACCCGGCTTGACACTAACTATATCACCAAACTGTGGAAGTAAAGACACCCGGCTGGACACTAACAATATCACCAAACTGTGGAAGTAAAGACAGCTGGCTGGACACTAACTATATCACCAAACTGTGGAAGTAAAGACACCATGTTTGATAATATCACCAAACGAGCGCCGATTTGTCTATAAAACGTGGGTCTAACATTATATGTGCAATGAACGTTAAACGATGAAAAATGTCCCTTTACTGTAACTGCCTTTGTGTCCATGCAAGGCCACATGTTTCAAATGTGTTTACGTTCGTTGGCTATCTTCTTGTACACACCTAAATCGCAATGAGGCATTTAGCGGTAGACACGTATTTTTGTAGACCAAATCGACTGGCTTAATTTTCTTATGACAACTTTAGAAAGGATTAAGTTTATTATGACAAGTACGGTAGGCAGGTTAATTATACTTTGTGAAATGTCATGCACTGAATGAGTGTGTCTAGTTGTAAATGTGTTTGGCAATGTATAGTATTGTGTATGACAATGTTGGCCTGAGATATATGAAACTGGAAAGAGGAAGAAGTAGCAGTGGCAGAGAAAAAAGAAGTACTAGTCGTAGTCGTTGTAGTAGTAGTCGTAGTATTATTATTACTGTTGTTATTCTTATTATGGTTCGTAGAGGTATTCGTTGGAGTAACAGCAGTAGTAACAGTGGTGGTTGTGAAGGTGGTGGAAGAGGAAGAAGATGAAGAATAAATGTTAGGAGGCCAAGGATGATGAAGAGGAAGGGCAGAGAGAAAATTAAGGAGTGGAGTACTAGAAGTAGTGGAAGAATAAGAAGACGAAAGATTAGAAGAGGAGGAAGTAGTAGTAGTAGTAGTAGTAGTAGTAGTAGTAGTAGTAGTAGTAGTAGTAGTAGTAGTAGTAGTAGTAGTAGTAGTAGTAGTAGTAGTATCAAAGCAGCAGAAACAGCAGTAGCGGCGGCAGCAGCAGTAGCAGCAGAAGACAAAGAAGAAGAAGAAGAAGAAGGAGGCGAAGGAGAAGGAGTATCCCATGTGTGCTGGTATCTTCTTATCCTCTAGATATCTGAGCCTGGTGATGCATTGGGCATAAAAAAAGAGTAAAATGACCTACCAATAACAGTTAAGCCTCAACACACCTTAGACGCAGCAAATCACCACACGTGAATCCATCTACACACAGGGGGTTGTTGTGCAGCTCACGATGAGCTCATGGGCTTTCACCGGCCCAGGCTGGAGGGAGAACTGTTAAGGTAGACAGCGGAGCTTCTGTCGTGACTACGAGCAATTTAACCGTGAAGGTCTTTGGCAGTAACAAAGACAGTTGCGTGGCTGGAGACACAGACGTTCACCCATACATGTTTTCTCAGCGCCTCAGTGAGCATGCTAAGGAAGGTCGATGAGGTATGATCAGGAAAAACATGGTTTGAAGGATGTTAAGACTGATTAATTCATTTCTGTGCTCGAACACGCTGGTGTAAGAAGAAACGAACGAGTAGATAGACTTGCCGGCTTGGTTGCGGAAGGGAGCGGACAAGCTGTGGATTAGGCTGACATTCTCAACGCTCTTATACAGGCAGGATGAGGAAATGTCTCAAGAAATGAATGTGATTCTGCAGCTTTGACCAGACACGACTATTAAGTCAAAGAAGGTGAAGCTAGCTAGACTAGAGGGCCATGCGGGAATCAAAAGAAGAATAGCCATCCAACACAGAACTGGTGTCGTTAGTCGCTACATGCCGAGGGAGGTACTGAGGAGAGAATCTGTGCACTTGAACATTAATCATTTGATGTGCAATGAGGATGATCGGTTGACTAGTTAACCAACCAACCACCAACCAACCTCTCAACCAACCAACCTCTCAACCAACCAACCAACCTCTCAACCAACCAACCTACCAACCAACCAAACAAAGCACTTACTAACTGATTCTGAAACTGCACAAGACGAGATACTGTTGCGATTTCTACTGATAAAACATGCAACAGTGCATTTTCTAATGAACTACTATCTATTTGTTTATGAAGAACATGTGCAAATGTATTGCATAAAGTGCTGCGCTAATGTTGATTCATGGTCCAGAATGTACTTACTAACAATGTCTAATTACTTCATCCACAGACGGTCCTGTAGAATGGTCTCAAGTTGTCTTTGTCTTCTTTGTAGGAGCCTTCATAGGAATTAATTTCGGCTTGACAAGTAGGTATTTGGTCTGAACCATAAATGACTTTAGCAGTAACAGGGACTAGATTTTGTTTTGTCTTGTTTATGCAATGGCCTGCCGTAGGCAAGCTTTCCGCCTGCAGTTGACCATACGCTAAAGATAACATATTGATGAGAGTTCCGGAGGTTTGTTGTCCGTCGGGTCACCTTCATCTTCGTTCTTGGACATGCCGGAGTTGAGAGAAATGAGCGAAATGATAAACTTGCTGGCTCTTCATCCCCTGCAGATGGCCAACTCATGGATCGTGCTGATGTTATAAATGCCCTTAGAGAGATGTCGAGAGCGGAGAACATTGACGCCAGTGAATCCACATCGTTGTCCAGAATAAGAGAATTGGCTCGGCCAGAAACGAGACGCACATCACGAGAACGAGGGGCCTCGTCAACCAGCATAGAACTGACACTATTAGTTACCCGATGCGTCTGTTGGGAGAAGGATCTGAGAACCCAAAGACTTGTCCGGAGTGCAAAGTTAATACCATAACATATAACATATATTTTTTCTCATCATCTCATCTTGTTCCCCTTGTACCTTCGGTGTCAAGGTGAAGTATAAACAGCGGGAGAGGTTCGGTTCGGTTCAGCTGAGAAGAATGGCTCCGTTCAACCTGCGACTATATCGACTTGGTTGTACTTGGGGCCTTTATGGTATATCTAAGACTTCTTCTTTCGAAAATATAGCTGCGTATATTTGCTTCATTGAAAGAGTTGAGTTGCTGCAGTTGTGTTCGCTTCATTCTTTTGGTTTTACATGGCTGGACAGAGTCGCGCACTTGTTAAGGTCTAGAGTAATTGTGATCCCACCTCGTCGTATGATGCTGTTTCCTTCAGGGAGCTTTACCAGTTATCGTTTCTTCTGGTGTTCCTCCTATTTCCCCGCCTTGGCTTGTCTTCGTATCTCCTCGGTGTTCGCCAGTTCCATCTTGGTGGGGAGCGATATCGTTCCATGGCCTCCCAACCCACTCGGTCTTGGTCTGGGTAGCCTTCTTCATCTGTTGCTTCCTCTTCTGTCTGTGCCCTTGCATCCTCTGGTTCGGGTGCTTCTGGCTAGGTCTTGAGCAGGTGTATTATCGTTTGCAGAGTTCCTTCTGTCTCGTCTCTCACTTGGTGCATTTTGGATAGCATTTCTTCAGTATCAGCTTTTATAGCGGCCATCTCAGCGACATCCTGCTCAATCTTCTGCTGGACTTACTTCAGTTCGTCCAGGATGCGCTGGACGACTGTTATCTGTGTTTCTTGTGTCTTATCTCTTTCTTTCTCCATGCTTTGGAACTTTGATCAGAGGTCATTCATTTGGCCTTCCAGGTGTGCATTGTCACTTTTTGTAAGTCGGTTGGTAGCATCGTGCTGCCTCCTGGCCTCTTTATAGGGAAGGTTAGACTTGATGGCAATTTTCATGGCTTCTTTGCTGTCTTGGTGGCAGGGGCAGCCGAGGTACCTGGCGCCGTGGTTGCCGAGGCAGATGGTGCACTTTCAGTTAGTGTTAGGCCTCCTGAGGTCCGTGTCGATTTTTGCATGCTGGCACTGGCTGTATGTATGCGGTCCAGAGCAGTACATGCATACCTCTAGCTCGCTTTTACAGGTGTCACGGATGTGCCAGAAAGCCTGGCACTTAGAGCACTGCATCACTGTTGGTATGTAGTGCTCTGGAACTTGGTCTCTCTTGTGTCATATAATGAATTGAGGGATCACTCGATTCTCTGATGTTACGACGGCAACTATAGAGGTGATGTTATTCTTGCCGATGATCCTCTCAGCACTGGTGATCTTAAGTTTTCGGTTTCTCTCGTCAGCATCACCCTGATCTGGTCGTTGGTGAGATGGGTCTTGACTCGTTTAATGACCCATAGTTTACTTGTGCGGTGCCGGGTGGCTTCCAATAAGATGCCGTGGTGAAGCTTGATGTCGGCTTTCTCTTCTTGTGCAATCTTCTGCATATGTACTGTGGTATTTGGGTTTTTGTTGATGGAGACCACTACTCCATCAAGTGTCTTGCGTAGCTGGTAGATGCTGTTTCTTCCCAGCTTGTTTTCCAGCAGCTTGATTATCTTGTCTGTGGGTAGCGCCGACAGTCTGGCTTCTCCCACTCTTGTCTGTTTTAGCAGTAATTTGCCGGTGAAGTCCTCAATTGTTGTAGTTTCCTCAGATGTGGAGGTCTTTGGTAAACTTTGCTGCTTCATATTGGTGTTGTTGAAAACTTCACGGCTGCTGCTGGCTTTAGTTGAAGTTGTAGTTTCCGGAGTCAAGACAGCGACAAGAGCGTCTTCATTTGGTGTAGGAGTGGTAGCTTCCTTTAATGTTGTTTCAGGTTCTGGCGTTTTGCCGCGGCTCGCAGGCAAATTTCTTCTTCCATCTTCTTGATAGTCCTAGCGGCACCCAAGCTGCTTATTTTGAATGTAGGGTGTCTTCTGGAGTTACCCATTCTGGAGTTACTGCCATATTCGCCCACGTGTCAGGCTTCCGATTAGGCGACTGGTTCTCGAGGGCGACCTCGATAGCGGGAGATTGCCTGCTTATATTCTTCTTATATCGAGATTCCCATGGACTCTGTTATTCCCTCTGTCCATCGTTGACATGGTCGGCCTCTTCGTCTACTTCTGTTTGATCTGTACACCATTGCTTGTTGTTATATATTGTTAGTTAGTGGCCTAGTTACATTGCAAACCATTTAACTTTCTGTTTTCTAATGAAATATAGCGCCACTTTAGTCCCGATTCTTCATTTCTAATTTTCTATCTTCTTGATACATCATATTCATTACAATATAAATAATGTAGAGATCATGACCAAAACTAAACAAATTCCAGTGAACCAAGAGGTGAGGAATGGAGGCTGGCGCTGGAGGCGACACAGGCTGGGGCAACGTGAAGATGACATACCTAGACGTTCCCTTGTCTGGAACCGAGAGAGTCAGAGAAATAGTTGCAGAGCTACAAACACACGGAGAGGAGAATTACAGACACAGATGACTAATAATGGGAGAAGAAAATTACAGACAGAGTGACTAATATTGGGATAAGTGAATTAAAGACAGAGATGACTAATATTGGGATAAGTGAATTAAAGACAGAGTGACTAATATTGGGAGAAGAGAATTACAGACAGAGTGACTAATATTGGGAGAAGAAAATTACAGACAGAGTGACTAATATTGGGATAAGTGAATTAAAGACAGAGATGACTAATATTGGGATAAGTGAATTAAAGACAGAGTGACTAATATTGGGAGAAGAGAATTACAGACAGAGTGACTAATAATGGGAGAAGAGAATTAAAGACAGAGTGACTAATAATGGGAGAAGAGAATTAAAGACAGAGTGACTAATAATGGGAGAAGAGAATTAAAGACAGAGTGACTAATAATGGGAGAAGAGAATTAAAGACAGAGTGACTAATATTGGGAGAAGAGAATTAAAGACAGAGTGACTAATATTGGGATAAGTGAATTAAAGACAGAGATGACTAATATTGGGATAAGTGAATTAAAGACAGAGTGACTAATATTGGGATAAGTGAATTAAAGACAGAGTGACTAATATTGGGAGAAGAGAATTAAAGACAGAGTGACTAATATTGGGAGAAGAGAATTAAAGACAGAGTGACTAATATTGGGAGAACAGAATTAAAGACAGAGTGACTAATATTGGGAGAAGAGAATTAAAGACAGAGTGACTAATATTGGGAGAAGAGAATTAAAGACAGAGTGACTAATATTGGGAGAAGAGAATTACAGACAGAGTGACTAATATTGGGAGAAGAGAATTACAGACAGAGTGACTAATATTGGGAGAAGAGAATTACAGACAGAGTGACTAATATTGGGAGAAGAGAATTAAAGACAGAGTGACTAATATTGGGAGAAGAGAATTACAGACAGAGTGACTAATATTGGGAGAAGAGAATTACAGACAGAGTGACTAATATTGGGAGAAGAGAATTAAAGACAGAGTGACTAATATTGGGAGAAGAGAATTAAAGACAGAGTGACTAATATTGGGATAAGAGAATTAAAGACAGAGTGACTAATATTGGGAGAAGAGAATTAAAGACAGAGTGACTAATATTGGGAGAAGAGAATTACAGACAGAGTGACTAATATTGGGAGAAGAGAATTAAAGACAGAGTGACTAATATTGGGATAAGTGAATTAAAGACAGAGTGACTAATATTGGGAGAAGAGAATTAAAGACAGAGTGACTAATATTGGGAGAAGAGAATTACAGACAGAGTGGCTAATATTGGGAGAAGAGAATTAAAGACAGAGTGACTAATATTGGGAGAAGAGAATTAAAGACAGAGTGACTAATATTGGGAGAAGAGAATTACAGACAGAGTGACTAATATTGGGAGAAGAGAATTAAAGACAGAGTGACTAATATTGGGAGAAGAGAATTAAAGACAGAGTGACTAATATTGGGAGAAGAGAATTAAAGACAGAGTGACTAATATTGGGAGAAGAGAATTAAAGACAGAGTGACTAATATTGGGAGAAGAGAATTAAAGACAGAGTGACTAATATTGGGATAAGTGAATTAAAGACAGAGTGACTAATATTGGGAGAAGAGAATTAAAGACAGAGTGACTAATATTGGGATAAGTGAATTAAAGACAGAGTGACTAATATTGGGAGAAGAGAATTAAAGACAGAGTGACTAATATTGGGAGAAGAGAATTACAGACAGAGTGGCTAATATTGGGAGAAGAGAATTAGAGACAGAGTGACTAATATTGGGAGAAGAGAATTACAGACAGAGTGACTAATATTGGGAGAAGAGAATTAAAGACAGAGTGACTAATATTGGGAGAAGAGAATTACAGACAGAGTGACTAATATTGGGAGAAGAGAATTAAAGACAGAGTGACTAATATTGGTTGAAGAGAATTAAAGACAGAGTGACTAATATTGGGATAAGTGAATTAAAGACAGAGTGACTAATATTGGGAGAAGAGAATTAAAGACAGAGTGACTAATATTGGGAGAAGAGAATTAAAGACAGAGTGACTAATATTGGGATAAGTGAATTAAAGACAGAGTGACTAATATTGGGATAAGTGAATTAAAGACAGAGATGACTAATATTGGGAGAAGAGAATTAAAGACAGAGTGACTAATATTGGGATAAGTGAATTAAAGACAGAGTGACTAATATTGGGAGAAGAGAAGTAAAGACAGAGTGACTAATATTGGGATAAGTGAATTAAAGACAGAGTGACTAATATTGGGATAAGTGAATTAAAGACAGAGATGACTAATATTGGGAGAAGAGAATTAAAGACAGAGTGACTAATATTAGGATAAGTGAATTAAAGACAGAGTGACTAATATTGGGATAAGTGAATTAAAGACAGAGATGACTAATATTGGGAGAAGAGAATTAAAGACAGAGTGACTAATATTGGGATAAGTGAATTAAAGACAGAGTGACTAATATTGGGATAAGTGAATTAAAGACAGAGTGACTAATATTGGGAGTAGAGAATTAAAGACAGAGTGACTAATATTGGAAGAAGAGAATTAAAGACAGAGTGACTAATATTAAGAGAAGTGAATTAAAGACAGAGGTGACTAATATTGGGAGAAGAGAATTAAAGACAGAGTGACTAATATTGGGAGAAGAGAATTAAAGACAGAGTGACTAATATTGGGATAAGTGAATTAAAGACAGAGTGACTAATATTGGGATAAGTGAATTAAAGACAGAGTGACTAATATTGGGAGAAGAGAATTAAAGACAGAGTGACTAATATTGGGATAAGTGAATTAAAGACAGAGTGACTAATATTGGGAGAAGTAGAATTAAAGACAGAGTGACTAATATTGGGATAAGTGAATTAAAGACAGAGTGACTAATATTGGAGAGAGTAATTAAGACAGAGTGACTAATATTGGGATAAGTGAATTAAGACAGAGTGACTAATAATGGGAGAAGAGAATTACAGACAGAGTGACTAATATTGGGAGAAGAGAATTACAGACGAGTGGACTAATATTGGGAGAAGAGAATTAAAGACAGAGTGACTAATATTGGGATAAGTGAATTAAAGACAGAGTGACTAATAATGGGAGAAGAGAATTACAGACAGAGTGACTAATAATGGGAGAAGAGAATTAAAGACAGAGTGACTAATATTGGGAGAAGATGAATTAAAGACAGAGTGACTAATATTGGGAGAAGATGAATTAAAGACAGAGTGACTAATATTGGGATAAGTGAATTAAAGACAGAGTGACTAATATTGGGATAAGAGAATTAAAGACAGAGTGACTAATATTGGGAGAAGAGAATTACAGACAGAGTGACTAATATTGGGAGAAGAGAATTAAAGACAGAGTGACTAATATTGGGAGAAGAGAATTACAGACAGAGTGACTAATATTGGGAGAAGAGAATTAAAGACAGAGTGACTAATATTGGGAGAAGAGAATTAAAGACAGAGTGACTAATATTGGGAGAAGAGAATTAAAGACAGAGTGACTAATATTGGGATAGATGAATTAAAGACAGAGTGACTAATATTGGGATAAGATGAATTAAAGACAGAGTGACTAATATTGGGATAAGTGAATTAAAGACAGAGTGACTAATATTGGGAGAAGAGAATTAAAGACAGAGTGACTAATATTGGGAGAAGAGAATTAAAGACAGAGTGACTAATATTGGGAGAAGAGAATTAAAGACAGAGTGACTAATAATTGGGATAAGATGAATTAAAGACAGAGTGACTAATATGGGAGAAGAGAATTAAAGACAGAGTGACTAATATTGGGAGAAGAGAATTAAAGACAGAGTGACTAATATTGGGAGAAGAGAATTAAAGACAGAGTGACTAATATTGGGAGAAGAGAATTAAAGACAGAGTGACTAATATTGGGAAAGGAATTAAAGACAGAGTGACTAATATTGGGAGAAGAGAATTAAAGACAGAGTGACTAATATTGGGAGAAGAGAATTAAAGACAGAGTGACTAATAATGGGAGAAGAGAATTACAGACAGAGTGACTAATATTAGGATAAGTGAATTAAAGACAGAGTGACTAATAATGGGAGAAGAGAATTAAGACAGAGTGACTAATATTGGAGAAAGAATTAAAGACAGAGTGACTAATATTGGGATAAGTGAATTAAAGACAGAGTGACTAATATTGGGAGAAGAGAATTAAAGACAGAGTGACTAATATTGGGAGAAGAGAATTAAAGACAGAGTGACTAATATTGGGAGAAGTGAATTAAAGACAGAGTGACTAATATTGGAGAAGAGAATTAAAGACAGAGTGACTAATATTGGGAGAAGAGAATTAAAGACAGAGTGACTAATATTGGGAGAAGAGAATTAAAGACAGAGTGACTAATATTGGGAGAAGAGAATTAAAGACAGAGTGACTAATATTGGGAGAAGAGAATTAAAGACAGAGTGACTAATATTGGGAGAAGAGAATTAAGGAAAGAGTGACTAATATTGGAGAAGAGAATTAAAGACAGAGTGACTAATATTGGGATAAGATGAATTAAAGACAGAGTGGACTAATATTGGGATAAGAGAATTAAAGACAGAGTGACTAATATTGGGAGAAGAGAATAAAGGACAGAGTGACTAATATTGGGAGAAGAGAATTAAAGACAGAGTGACTAATATTGGGAGAAGTGAATTAAAGACAGAGTGACTAATATTGGGAGAAGAGAATTAAAGGCAGAGTGACTAATATTGGGAGAAGAGAATTAAAGACAGAGTGACTAATATGGAGAAGAGAATTAAAGACAGAGTGACTAATATTGGGAGAAGAGAATTAAAGACAGAGTGACTAATATTGGTGAGAAGAGAATTACAGACAGAGTGACTAATATTGGGATAAGAGAATTAAAGACAGAGTGACTAATATTGGGATAGTGAATTAAGACAGAGTGACTAATATTGGGAGAAAGAATTAAAGACAGAGTGACTAATATTGGGAGAAGTGAATTAAAGACAGAGTGACTAATATTGGGAGAAGAGAATTAAAGACAGAGTGACTAATATTGGGAGAAGAGAATTAAAGACAGAGTGACTAATATTGGGATAAGTGAATTAAAGACAGAGTGACTAATATTGGGAGAAGAGAATTAAAGACAGAGTGACTAATATTGGGAGAAGAGAATTAAGACAGAGTGACTAATATTGGAGAAGAGAATTAAAGACAGAGTGACTAATATTGGGAGAAGTGAATTAAAGACAGAGTGACTAATATTGGGAGAAGAGAATTAAAGACAGAGTGACTAATATTGGGAGAAGAGAATTAAAGACAGAGTGACTAATATTGGGAGAAGAGAATTAAAGACAGAGTGACTAATATTGGGAGAAGAGAATTAAGACAGAGTGACTAATATGGGGAGAAGAGAATTAAAGACAGGAGTGAACTAATATTTGGGATAAGTGAATTAAAGACAGAGTGACTAATATTGAGAGATAAGTGAATTACAGGGACAGAGTGACTAAATATTGGGAGAAGAGAAATTACAGACAGAGTGACTAATATTGGGATAAAGATGAATTACAGACAGAGTGGACTAATATTGGGATAAGTTGAATTAAAGACAGGAGTGACTAATATTGAGAGATTACAGACGGAGTGACTAATCATGGGAGAAAGAATTACAGACAGAGATGACTAATAATTGGGATAAGTGAATTAAATGACAGAGTGTGACTAATATTGGGAGAGAGTGAATTAAAGACAGCGTGACTAATATGGGGGAGAAGAGAATTCACGACAGGAGTGACTAATAATTGGGACGAAGAGAATGAAAGACAGAGTGACTAATATTAGGATAAGTGAATTAAAGACAGAGTGACTAATATGGGAGAAGAGAATTACAGACAGAGTGACTAATATTGGGAGAAGAGAATTAAAGACAGAGTGACTAATATTGGGAAGAAGAGAATTAAAGACAGAGTGACTAATATTGGGAGAAGAGAATTAAAGACAGAGTGACTAATATTGGGAGAAGATGAATTAAAGACAGAGTGACTAATATTGGGAGAAGAGAATTAAAGACAGAGTGACTAATATTGGGAGAAGAGAATTAAAGACAGAGTGACTAATATTGGGAGAAGAGAATTAAAGACAGAGTGACTAATATTGGGAGAAGAGAATTAAAGACAGAGTGACTAATATTGGGAGAAGAGAATTAAAGACAGAGTGACTAATATTGGGAGAAGAGAATTAAAGACAGAGTGACTAATATTGGGAGAAGAGAATTAAAGACAGAGTGACTAATATTGGGAGAAGAGAATTAAAGACAGAGTGACTAATATTGGGAGAAGAGAATTAAAGACAGAGTGACTAATATTGGGAGAAGAGAATTAAAGACAGAGTGACTAATATTGGGATAAGAGAATTAAAGACAGAGTGACTAATATTGGGATAAGAGAATTAAAGACAGAGTGACTAATATTGGGAGAAGAGATTTACAGACAGAGTGACTAATATTGGGATAAGTGAATTAAAGACAGAGTGACTAATATTGGGAGAAGAAAATTAAAGGCAGAGTGACTAATATTGGGAGAAGTGAATTAAAGACAGAGTGACTAATATTGGGAGAAGAGAATTAAAGACAGAGTGACTAATATTGGGATAAGTGAATTAAAGACAGAGTGACTAATAATGGGAGAAGAGAATTACAGACAGAGTGACTAATATTGGGATAAGTGAATTAAAGACAGAGTGACTAATATTGGGAGAAGAGAATTACAGACAGAGTGACTAATATTGGGATAAGAGAATTAAAGACAGAGTGACTAATATTGGGAGAAGAGAATTACAGACAGAGTGACTAATATTGGGAGAAGAGAATTAAAGACAGAGTGACTAATATTGGGAGAAGAGAATTACAGACAGAGTGACTAATATTGGGAGAAGAGAATTACAGACAGAGTGGCTAATATTGGGATAAGTGAATTAAAGACAGAGTGACTAATATTGGGAGAAGAGAATTAAAGACAGAGTGACTAATATTGGGAGAAGAGAATTACAGACAGAGTGACTAATATTGGGAGAAGAGAATTAAAGACAGAGTGACTAATATTGGGAGAAGAGAATTACAGACAGAGTGACTTATATTGGGATAAGTGAATTAAAGACAGAGTGACTAATATTGGGAGAAGAGAATTAAAGACAGAGTGACTAATATTGGGAGAAGAGAATTAAAGACAGAGTGACTAATATTGGGATAAGTGAATTAAAGACAGAGTGACTAATATTGGGAGAAGAGAATTAAAGACAGAGTGACTAATATTGGGAGAAGAGAATTAAAGACAGAGTGACTAATATTGGGAGAAGAGAATTAAAGACAGAGTGACTAATATTGGGAGAAGAGAATTAAAGACAGAGTGACTAATATTGGGAGAAGAGAATTAAAGACAGAGTGACTAATATTGGGAGAAGAGAATTAAAGACAGAGTGACTAATATTGGGATAAGTGAATTAAAGACGGAGTGACTAATATTGGGAGAAGAGAATTAAAGACAGAGTGACTAATATTGGGAGAAGAGAATTACAGACAGAGTGACTAATATTGGGAGAAGAGAATTAAAGACAGAGTGACTAATATTGGGATAAGTGAATTAAAGACAGAGTGACTAATATTGGGATAAGTGAATTAAAGACAGAGTGACTAATATTGGGAGAAGAGAATTAAAGACAGAGTGACTAATATTGGGAGAAGAGCATTAAAGACAGAGTGACTAATATTGGGAGAAGAGAATTAAAGACAGAGTGACTAATATTGGGAGAAGAGAATTAAAGACAGAGTGACTAATATTGGGAGAAGAGAATTAAAGACAGAGTGACTAATATTTGGATAAGTGAATTAAAGACAGAGTGACTAATATTGGGAGAAGAGAATTACAGACAGAGTGACTAATATTGGGAGAAGAGAATTACAGACAGAGTGACTAATATTGGGAGAAGAGAATTACAGACAGAGTGGCTAATATTGGGATAAGTGAATTAAAGACAGAGTGACTAATAATGGGAGAAGAGAATTACAGACAGAGTGACTAATAATGGGAGAAGAGAATTACAGACAGAGATGACTAATATTGGGAGAAGAGAATTAAAGACAGAGTGACTAATATTGGGATAAGTGAATTAAAGACAGAGTGACTAATAATGGGAGAAGAGAATTACAGACAGAGTGACTAATATTGGGAGAAAAGAATTAAAGACAGAGTGACTAATATTGGAATAAGTGAATTAAAGACAGAGTGACTAATAACGGGAGAAGAGAATTACAGACAGAGTGACTAATAATGGGAGAAGAGAATTAAAGACAGAGTGACTAATAATGGGAGAAGAGAATTACAGACAGAGTGACTAATATTGGGAGAAGAGAATTACAGACAGAGTGACTAATATTGGGATAAGTGAATTAAAGACAGAGTGACTAATATTGGGATAAGTGAATTAAAGACAGAGTGACTAATAATGGGAGAAGAGAATTACAGACAGAGTGACTAATATTGGGAGAAGAGAATTACAGACAGAGTGACTAATATTGGGATAAGTGAATTAAAGACAGAGTGACTAATAATGGGAGAAGAGAATTACAGACAGAGTGACTAATATTGGGAGAAGAGAATTACAGACAGAGATGACTAATCTGACGGATAACATGGACGGAAAAGCAAGAGACAGCAAAAGATAGGACGGTTTGGGGTGAGTCAAGTGAGTACCTATATCTCCAATTAGGGATAATATGCACGAAAACAATTATAAGGATTGAAGCACTTTTCGCTTATCGCTTTCAATTTGTATATTGTATAGTATGCTCTCTGGATTCTACCCTTTTCTTTACCCACTGCATGTGCCGATCAATAATAGTTTTATTCATTGCGGGATAATGAAAGCAGTTTCACAATCCCCCGACGTACCCCGTCGAGGGTTTGATATCAGTCGCAGTCGATATGGAAGCAGATGGCTTTGCGTTGATTTATTTATTTCAGTGTCAAATTGATCACAGCATTGGCACCTTGTCGTCTTGACAGACGATAGTTTGGTACATTGGTCTTCAAAAAGGCTTAATAACTACAACCCATGGCGGTGGCGACTGTGGCTGATAAGGCTAATTCGCGCTGTAAATGTTCGTCCACAGTGGATGATTGTGGAATCATTGATCACAATGTTGGCACAGCGGCAGAAATGCTGGTGAAAGGATATGCAAAAAAAAAATAAAAAAAAATCAGTGTCCAGTGCACGGACAATATGGTGTAAAAATAAGTCTGACAGTTCTAATTGTTGTTCGTATTTCAGTGTCCAGTGCAAGAGAACACTGGTATTCTGATTCAAGGACACGGTCTGTGCAAGGGAAAAAAGCCAATGATGAGATGTCACAAGGACACGGCAGGACTCTGTCCGACCAGTTCATCAGCGAGACGTCACTGGGACAGACGGAAACATGCCAAGTAGAAGAGAACACCCTGATCTTAGACATCTCCAAGACAGACAAGGAAACATGGGGGAGAGAGGGAGACAGCCAGTAAACATCTAAAGGACGTACAAGGATGCAGTCCGGAGAGGGGACGATATCCAGAGCTGTGACGTCATCGACTTAGTTGTGTATAGAGCAAAGACTGGCAAGTCGTATTCTTTCGTTCGCTTGAAATTTGTCTATAACTGCAATGTTGTCTCTTGTATGAATTTAACTGTCTGTTTTCAGTTCACTCAGTGGTGCATAGAGTTTATCATCCAGTGTTGTTTCTCTAAACCAGAAGGTGTGCCTGGATATGTCGTATTTTGGGCAGTCTTGGAGTGTGCGATCTGCTGCCTGCGACGCCAATCCACATGTGCACATGACTGATTCGCCAATCTTGTGTTTTGTATACATGTGATTGTGTAATATATTGTGTCCTGTTCTGATCAGCATAATAATGATTTGTTCTCGTCTGTCTATAAGGTGGTAGTCATCTTGAGCAGGCTTTGGAGGCTTTTGACTGATTTGATCATTCTTTTCTTTTGGTAGTATGTAAAGGGTACATCAGTTTGTGCTTCTATTGCCTCTTTTTAAATTAATTGATCAGCTCTCTCATTTACGGTACTCCACAGTGGGATAGTATCCACTGCATGGTGACTTAACGCTGGCTGCCAAGTTTATAAAGTAGTGTCCATAGTAATGGCAATTTCCCAGACAGGAGCGCCTCGAGTATTGATTTTGCATCTCTCAATAGCACCACAGGTTGTGTACTTAGTAATTTCTCTGTTGCTATCTTGTTTGTCTGGATTTCTGCATCAGTTATGGCAGTACTTTCCACTGTCAAGTCTCAAAGAATTAGCAGCGCTCTGCTCGATGCTTAAGAGTGTTGGTGTTGTCTTTAGGGCTTGATTGAGACATGTTTACACAAAGTACTCCTGTAGGTATGCATCTAGCCCGACACTCCATCAGTTGCCGTTTGCAGGTGTTCATGATCATTGTTTTGTGGTTCTTACATTGCGTCTTGGTTTGGTAGCGGAATACTGGTTCCTTTCTTTACCAGTCTCTTTGTTATGGCTCTATCATTACCTGTTACCTTGTGCCGTGATATCCACTAATGAAGTGTATTGATATCATAGGAGAATGTAATCATTTTCTAACTTTAAGTATGTTTGTCTTTTTCTTTGTAGTAATTAAGATTGAATACTCATAATATTGAAGGACGGAAAGCAAGTAAAAGAAGATGATAAGACCCTGGGTCTGATTGTATGATTTGTAGGATGAATAGCATTCATTCATCATTCTGCATGCTGATAAGATGGGGTGGTCACGTTTAGTCATCTCACACGATCACCAGAGTCGTGGATCGGCTCTGTGGTTTTGTCTCGATTATGCCATGCGAGGAAGCCATCAAGATATGTAGCACTCTGCCTTGAATATCCTACTTTCTGATATAGCCGGCGTCTCCACGTTATACCCCGTTATACCCAAAGTAGTAAGCCAGCAGCATGCGAACTGATGGTTTGCTGTTATGTCAGAGAATACTGTCATAGAGCAGCCGTGGTGGCCTAGTGGTTAGCGCGCCTGCTTGCCAAGAGAATGGTGTGGGTTCAAACACCAACAAAGGGAGGAGATTTGACCGTTTTGCACGGCTCTGGGTCCACACAGCCTAAACAAATGGGTATCAGAATTTCTGGGAATTGTATGGAGAGAAAGACGGAGAGGAAGGGAACTGACCACCCAATCCTCATACGTCGTGGCTTGAAATGTATGAAGGCAACGAGAATATATGAAGGCTCCGAGAATATATGAAGGTATGTAGAATACATGAAGGTAACGAGAATATATGAAGGCTCCAAGAATATATGAAGGTATTTAGAATACATGAAGGCAACGAGAATATATGAAAACACCTAGAATATAAGAAGGCACCGAGAATATATAAAGGCATTTAGAATATAAGAAGGCACCGAGAATATATAAAGGCACAGTGATCATATGGTGGGGAGCATCTCATTTAAGTCATGTAAGTAGTCATATAAGTTCTCGTTCCCGTTACCGACTGTCTGTCTGTCTGTCTGTCTGTCTGTCTGTCTGTCTGTCTGTCTGTCTGTCTGTCTGTCTGTCTGTCTGTCTGTCTGTCTGTATGTATGTCTTTCTGTCTGTCTTTCTGTCTGTCTGTCTGACCCGGCCCGGCATCGCCCAACTCCTGGTGTGGAGCATCTCATTTAATTCATATAAGTAGTCATATAAGCTCCCGTTCCCGTTCCCGACTATCTATCTGTCTGTCTGTCTGTCTATATGTCTGTCTGTCTGTCTGTCTGTCTGTCTGTCTGTCTGTCTGTCCGTCCCTCCCTCTCTGTCTGTCTGTCTGTCTGCCTATCTGCCTAATCATTTATTGGTTGCAGTTAGAACAACCTTAGATAAACGAAGACCAACTTACAAAAAGCATTAGAAAGAGCACTTGAAAGATCTTTACATCTTCCCCAACAATTAACTTGGGTAAATGGAGCGGCGGCAGCAGCATCAGCAGAAGAAGGAAAAGGAGGAGTAGACAACTGCAGCGAAAAGGTGGGTCTGTCTATCTATCTGACCCGGCGTGGCTTCGCCCAGCTCCTGGCGGGTAGCGTCTCATTAAATTCATACAACAAAAAAAGTAACTTAAAAGAATGCCCTTCCACACACCATCCATTATTTTTAATGAAAACTCTTTCTAATCACCTGCATGACTACAGTAACTTCTTAAGCAAAAAAAAGATGAGTTACAATGTTATGCATTGTGCATTATTTTTATGAAAACTTTGAAAATGCCTTACAGATTGTATCATTATTTATTATAACTCATATGACGGTACATAACTATGGACAAAGAGTTTATAAATCTTTGAAAACGATGCCACAATATGACTATAAGTTATACAGAAAAGTTATGCCCCTTGAAATAACTTTTACAGAGTTAGGTCCCCTGAGATATATGAAATTATAATGAAAAATGAAAAATGAAATAATACAGAGTAAGCAGGCGATTTCACACTAAAAATATCACAGTAGGCAGCGCTGGAATGAAAGGAAGGCGTGTAGAAAATTTCATCTCAATCGGATGGGCCGTTCGCGAGCGCATAAAGGACATACATACAGACAGACAGACAGACTGAGATCGCAATTTATATATAAGATGAAGGCACAGTGAACATATGAAGGCACCGAGAATTTAAGAAGTCACCGAGAATATATGAAGGTACCGAGAATATATGAAGGTACCTAGAATATATGAAGGCAACTAGAATATATCATGGCGCCCAGAATATATATGCAGTAATTGCTATGCAACCACCTGTTTACGATAAGAGAGCCATATCGTGCGTTTAATTGTAGCCTAGGAGGCTGAGCCATCTACATTATATATTCTGAGTTTACCCTTTCATATGTTGACACACTGCATTCATCATCATCATCATCATCATCATCATCATCATCATCATCATCATCATCATCATCATCATCATCCTTATCATCATCATCATCCTTATCATCATCATCTTACACTTGAGCAACCAAGCGTCGTTTGGAGGAATAGATGACGCTCCAGCGCCTTATGGGTGGCACTGGATAGTGTCATTCCGTGTGATTGTATAATGTCTTTGTTGTCAATCCATTTTCTTCTCGGGCGACCTCTTGCACTCGTATCAGATCTTCTTTGATGTAACGCCAATGCTGGTGGTTGGTGGTATTGCATTATAACGAGATGGTCGAACCATTTGTTCTTCTACCTTTCAATATATGTAGCACAAGGTGTTCATCCCACTGTAAGTCTGATAACATTATACAATATCATATATTACTCGGTATCGGATAATTAAGTTGGCTGCTCTAATGAAGCATAGCCTCTCGCAGATGTTCATTTTGCGTAAGTGTGATTTGGATAATGTTCAAGTTTTATATTTGCAGCATAAGGTAACATGCGATTTTGCATCTGTCTTTTGCGGACTTATATTAGGATATTTCAATATAGGTTATAGTTAATATATAAGCGCACTTGCTTTTTGACATCTTTTTTTTTTTTTTTTCGAAAATTAAATACTTTATTATAATAAACTTAATTCTGGTTGATTTATTTTATTTTAGATGTTTACATAACATTATAATGCCTCGATGTCGCTACTTTTATGTCAATTATGTCTCTTTTATATGATTATATCAAATGCTTTTGTTTTTTCATGAAATCTTGCAGCCGCAACGTCCTGTTTGTTTATAATTGTGCTCGTTTACAAATGTCTTTGTCCAGTTGCTGAAGTCTCCGTGGATGGAAAAGGTCAGTGTCCAAGCAGTGGGCACATCACACAGACGAAGACAGAGTGTTAACAACGTTAGGACAAGACACATCTTCAGGGTTTGCTCAAACAATAAGACAAAACAAGTAGCAATTGTTTGTTCATGTTATGAGATCAACAGACAAGACAAATCTGCATTGTATTTTTTCATGTTATACGAACGATAAGAAAAAATACCCATAGTTTGCTTATGTTATGAGACGAACAGACAAGACATATCTTCACTGTTTGTTCTTCTTCTTCTTCTTCGTTCATCCGGAGTTTTTTTTCGGATGTGATTGCGTTGTGCCTGTTTACAGCAGAGCTGCGTTCTTGCGCCGTTAGGCCGACACATCCGACTTCTGCGGGCATTTGTTGACCGGGTTAACCTTCCCGGACTGTTTGTTCAAATTATGTATGTATTAGGTATGTCACAGAGTAAGCACAGACAAGTCACTGAAATTGGTCTGGCGACTACATAAAAGCATGAGTAGGGAAGTCAAGAATAAGAGTATTCCTGACTTCCAAGGTGCTGACCTCATCTGGCAGAGAACTGACGAGAACAAGGGCAAAGCCATCTTCGAACGCTATCTAGAGCAGAGCAATCAGACAGACAAGAGAGGCCGAAATCTGGCCAAGGAGGTCACCTCAGATACGTGCAATGCTCAGAACATTTCGGAGGAAGACACAGTGACAGTGTAAGAAATCAAGGCTGTGCTTCGACGATCAAATAACAGCGCTTCAGGGCCAGATGGCACAAGATATGACGACATGAATATGTGTATCGACAACGAACAAGAGAAATTAGCAGACATGTACAACAACAGTATAGGGAGTGCTGGCATCAAGGAGGAGTGGTTACACAGCTATCTTGCTTGCTTGTGTTCGTTGGCTTGAGCTCCAACGCGAAGTCCTGTATGTCGGATGAAGGCATCCTGTTGTCCAACATCAGTGTGATGTCATACAGGACCTGAGTTTTGCGTGAGTATTAGTTGTCCCATGTCTGGCTTATTAGTGTGCAGACTGGTGGTTCCTCGCCGTACAGGCAGACACTCTCCGACTTCGGAGGAATCGGCGATCCTACTGACTTTAGCCAGGACCCCGAAGGGACCTGTTGCCCAGGACGCTCGACGAGGACGCGTCAATAGGTCTTGGCCAGTATATAACCCGGCCCTGGTGCCTTGGAAACACCTCTGCGTCCCACACAGCTATCTGATGCCCTTGCCGAAGCCCGGCAAAGATCACACACAAATTCAGGGATATCGAGTAAAAACAATGCAGAATACAGTAGGAAAGCTGCTGGAGAGATTAATTGCCAGAAAAAAATATCAAGCCAGCTAGAGAGGCAAGGTGTTTTCCCACCTACCCTGGGAGGATACCGTCCATAAAGAGAAACCTAGCAATGCAGCAGTGTTTGCCCATGATGTCTATGAAGGTGTCCACTAAGGCATTGGAACATATGCTGCAGCGATTGAACTTGAGGACGAGTACAACAGAGTACCATTAAATGTTTTAATTCTGCAGCTTCTTGAACTCAAAAGACGTCCTTTCCTCCTTAGTTGGATCGCTGCAGCCCTCTTCCAACGGAAAATAGTCTTTAAATGTGGCAGTTGGACTTCAGAACCAACAACAATATATTCTGGCCTACCAAGGGATCACCATTATCTCCGGTGCTGTTCAACGCCTATACTGTGAGAATCACCAGCGAGCAAATCATAGGACCGGGGAGGACATTGTCGTATGCAGACGATGTTTTAGTGTGTCGTCAGGGCAAAGATAGAAATCAGGTTGCTGTGGAACTACAAACCGAACTCAATCGCATAAGCACTTGGTGTGTTGAAGGTGGGGCAATGATCAACCCAACAAAGGCAACAGTGACATGGTTCTCTTTGAATAACCATATTGTCAACACCCTAACGCCAACTGTAAATCTGGGTTCAGAGACGGTGGAAAGAACGCAGGCAATGAATTACCTGGGTATACGATTTGATCGAAACCTAGCTTATACTGAGCACGTAGACCAGGTGATAACAAAGGCCAGGCGGGATTTGGCTGCGATGCGGTTGATGGCGGCAGCAAACTGTGAGCAGCGCCATCTATATCTTCTTTACGAGGGTGTGGTCCTTTCTGTTTTGGAGTATGCGATGGCGATCCTGACTCTCAGCCATAAGCATATAGAAAGAATGGAAAGGGTACACAACGAAGATATGCGTATTATTCTTGGATGTACAAGAGGTACAGCATGCAGAGCGATGCGCTACTTTCTTGATTTTCCAACCATGAGGGGCAGAATACAATTGTGCCAAGCACCTGCCTATCTCAGAGTCAACGCAAACACATAACATCCACTGCACAGCGAGATTAAGAAGGTAAAGGACAGCAGGTTAAAAAGAGGAAAGTCGTGGATGGTCAGGCCGAAGACATTCTTCAGCAGGTGCGTTCACTTAAGGACTTAGAACCTGGTGAGGAGTGGGTACAAGTGCCAACAGAGTTCTGTACATCCTTTTCAGTGTGCATCCAACTAGACAGGAAATGTAGGCAACAAAATCCAGCTGCTGTGGAGGTGGAAGTACAGGCTCTGATCTACGAGAATACGTTAGAGGATGATGCTGTCGCTTACACGGTTGGGTCGGTCGTCCGAGGAGTGAGAAGTTCATTGGCCTTTACGGCTTAGGCCGGAGGGAAAAGTGTGAAGGAAGAGTCTGGAGCTTTTGCCTTGACCACAAGCAGCCTGGCTATGGAAGTCATGGCAGTAAGTAAAGCAGTAACATGGCTCGAGACACAGACATTCAATCGGACATGTGTCCTTAGTGACTCAATGAGTATGCCCAGGATGATAGAGTTGGGGTTGGTTCGTAGCAAGTGGCTGCTGTCTCTGGAGCGGTCTCGGCTGGCAAAGATTAGTTTCATCTTCGTGTCAGGGCATGCGGGTGTACAAGGGAATGAGCAGGCTTGCAGGTAGGGCTACTGTGAAAAGCGGACGATCCATGGACCAGGCAGACATACTGAATGCTCTACGAGAAGTAAGTCGTTTACAAGAACCAAGCGATGACTGGGAATCTACAACCATGGTCAGACTGCAAGAACAGCAAGTTAAAAGAGGCGTGACCAAACATGAAAATTACGCAGGGAGCCAAAGAAAAGTAATAAACCAACACAGAACTGGTGTCGTGAGTCGCTACATGCTGCGGGATTTACTGAGGAGGGGATCCGAGCTCTTATGGACTGAATGGTTCGATGTGCAATGAGAATGATCTGTCGACTGACTGACTGACTGACTGACTGACTGACTAACTGACTGACTGACTGACTAACTGACTGACTGACTGACTGACTGACTGACTGACTAACTGACTGACTGACTAACTGACTGACTGACTGACTGACTGACTGACTGACTGACTAACTGACTGACTGACTGACTGACTGACTGACTGACTAACTGACTGACTGACTGACTGACTGACTGACTAACTAACCAACTTGTTCAAATTATGAGACGAAAAGTCCATATAAATCGCCATTGTTTATCCATGGTTTTAGTCGAAAAGAAAGACAAATATCAATTATTTGTACATCTTCTAGGACAGACAACCTAAATCAATCATAAATTTGCAAGTACTTCAATCCTACAGGCTTCAGGACTTCATTTCTACAGGTTTCAATGCATCAATCATACACACTTCAGTACTTCAATCATACATGCTTCAGTAGTTCAATAATGCAAACTATAGTTCTTAAATCATACAGGTTTCTGTACTTCAATCACACAGGCTTAAGTGCTTCAATCATATAGACTTTAGTAGGTCAACCATACATGCTTCAGTAGTTCAATCACACAGACGCCAGTACTTCAGTAATACAGACTTCAGTACTTCAATCACACAGACTTCAGTAGTTTAAATCATACAGACTTCAGTACTTCAATCATACAGACTTCAGTAGTTTAATCATACATTCGTCAGTGCTTCAATCATACAGACATCAGTAGTGTAATGATACAGACTTCAGTAGTTTAATCATACATACTTAAGTACTTCAATCATACAGACTTCGTAGTTTAATCATACAGACATCAGTAGTGTAATAATACAAATTTCAGTACTTCAGTCATACAGACATAAGTACTTCAATCATATAGACTTCACTAATTTTAGCATACAGACTTCAGTAGTTCAATCATACAGACGTCAGCAATTTAAGCATACAGACTTCAGTAGTTCAATCATACAGACGTCAGCAATTTAAGCATACAGACTTCAGTAGTTCAATCATACAGACGTCAGTAGTTCAATCATACAGACTGTCACAATGCAAGCTGTGGGACTGACACTAGGCAACTGCTGCTGGGGTCTAATCTATTGCCATAACAAGTTAGCGTTCAGAGGACGCACTGTGATCTGGCTCCTTGGTAGGTTCACTGGGAAGCTGAATAACATGCGCCTATCTGGCTGCACGCACATGCACAGGACGGGACGACTGTCGTACATCCATAGACAACTCAGATACGCTCTTGTGAAGTGATCAACAATGTATTCTACCGCTGGCCGGTAAATGATGACGGACTTTAGTGTACATGTTGATGAAGCCTTCAGGCTCGCTCACACATCTGACACACCCGCACTGTACCAACAGATCTACTCCTACCTGGCGTGAGTGTTGGGTGACTAGGTCTGTCTACCGCTAGCTGTGGTTGTGTTGTCAGAAGCGACTACTCCAGGCCCTGACTGCAACGAAACCCTGATCAAGCCTTGTCGGCCAATGTCAGTTAGCTGGACCCATTCGCGTCTTTGCGATTACTCATGTCGCTGAGCACGGCACGTGTCAAGCTGCGCATTCTGCGATGTATGATTGCATGTATAAGCCTGCAGTATAGTTCTAATCCTCTCTATCTGTGTGTGAGCTAACTATGTAAAGCTAGGCGTTGTAGTCTAAGTGTGAGCTGGCGAAGATAAGCCACTACGTCTTGTCGGTGTGTTGGCTGGTCGTCGAATGCCTCAAAACAACCGTTTGGTTGTTATCACACGCGCTTGTGACGTCTCATTCGTTTCACACAAATGCTATAATGTGCAACTTTTATCAGATTCTTCTGATTCTATCTTCTGATGCACCTGCTCACCAGTTTAACTTTTTCTGTCTGTCATCTGAGCCATGACAGCTATGCCCCCTCCATAATGAAAATGTTTATAACATTTTCCCACTCTTAATATATTTCGACATGAATGCCAATGATGGATGCAACGTAAATTACTGTAAGTGGTGATCGACTACAAATCTGTCATCTCCGGAATACAGTATGTCAGTTTAAGACAATATAGATCGTGGGAATTTCAAACACTGGATTAAAACCCACAAGTCCCAATCACCGCCACCTCATACATTCTAAAAATGATCATCGAGATGTTCTTGCGTTATCATGATTGACTACTTGCAACAAAAGCAAGGTTCAAACACCGCCGGTCACTATAATTAAAGTACCGTTTTCGCGTATAAATGCTGACCCCTTGAAAAACATTACCTCAGACCTCTGTAACCCCGAGTATCTTTGGTTAAATTACAATGCAATCCTGTGTTGTAAACCCGACGAACTTCTGAGTCATAAAAAAAACAACTGATTTCCATCAACTTAAGAGACGTATTATGTCAACTTCACTCTGAGTTAACATAGCTTTCCATCATTCGCTTTATCAATCAAGCATGTCGATGGTGGCAACTAATCTCTATACTATGTCTTATCTCTTTAATGTGTTATCCAATACATGTAATGTTGCCTTTCTATATGTGTTTGATTGTTAGTATGTGTGTTTGTATCTACTACTTTCCATTCATACACTTCTCTACATTCGTCCATCATGAAATGACACATATAATTTCTATTTATTCATGTGTCTGTTTATCATTTAATATGAAACATAGAGGAAAATACTATTTGAGCACTTTGACAAAGTGCGACCTAAAACACACGCTAAGGGGAGGTAAATGCTATCGATTTTGTCTTGTTAAGGGGAGTTAAATTATGCCAATTTTGTCTCGCTGGGAGGATAATACATGTTGTTATTTTGAAGGCAACCGTGTACAAGCGCAATCCAAATGAAAACTTTAAAACTTCTCCTCCTCCACCACCCCCTCCTCGTCCTTCTTCCTCCTAAAGCCATTTTTAAAATATGGCACATTTTCCCAAATGCAAAATTAATGCACCACAACTGTCATGTAATAATACACATTGTGAATAATGTAATAAACCCTCATATTTATTGTGGCTTTCAACTTTTATAAAATGCTAAATCATGCACTTTAGAAAAAGTAAATAACCAAACCATGAGTTATTTAGTCTGCATATAAAAAAGCAGAACATATTTTGTCAGGTTATAATGATCGAGTAACTGTTATTAATCAATTACATTATTAAATCTTTCACTGATTCGAATCATGTGAAATTGATAAACTAGTGACACCATATGTTCTGTTTTCTTGTCCCATGGATATCAATATGTATGCTTTCTATGGGCTTTATTAATAGAGTGTATTATGATTTACTTTAGATGCTAGCTGCTGGGTTTAATACGAGGCTATTTCAATTATTTCCATTAGGTCAGATCTTGCAGTAATACATAATTACACTATTCTATTTGTTTTGATTTACCGTCCCACAATAAAATTATAGTGTCAGTGTCTATAATAAGCAAGCCAAAAAATTTACATACATTTAAATTGAAAGCTGCATATTTTCTTACCCACTGAAAATTTTTGATTAGGCCAGATCATGTGTTAAAGAATAATAATGAAGTGTACATATGTTTCTCACTTTTAATAAGAGAATCAACAATATATGGTAGCCAGTTCATTTAATAGCATATGTAATCATTCTGCTGAGTTGTTTCTTGAGTTTTCAAGAAAATAGGCTAAAATGTATAGCTGTGCCTTGTTGGCAAGTGTTCCTATACATTACTTCGGCGAGTTTGTGTTGATGTTCTTGTTGCATATCCATTACATGACGTTGCAGTTAACATCAGCATTTTTCAGCTGCTGTTGATGTACTAGGCAAGATTATGCTCGGAAGTTTGCCATTGCTTTCTGAGTAGCCGGCTCACATTCCCCTTAAGTTACCAATGCGGCGAGAACCGTTACCGATTCTCACGCAGGTTACGTTACTCACGAGAATATACGGGATTACGGATAAAGACGTTAACCCAGTGTTTCCCAACCTTTTTTGTGCTATGCCCCACCAAAGCCTTTCTAAAATTCTTTTGCCCCCCCCCCCCCAACATATACATAATTTTTAGTATTCAAATATTGAAATGTTCACTAAAGAAACTTGAATGATAGGTTTTAGGAAGAAATCACTAGGAAATTATTGAGCAAACACAGTAAGTAAATTTTCAAAACATATAATGGAGAACTGAAATTCAAGTACAAAATAATTTTAATGAAAGAATTTTCTATATTATTTTAATTATTAGTAATTATTTATTATTTAAATTTAGTGAGATCCTAGCGCTTGATGCTTGCTGCAAAGAGATTTTATGTCAGGTTTCAATTTAGTTAACATCAGTCTCAAGTCTCCCTGTTTTGTTATATCCAGCCGATTTCCTTTTTTTTAAGCAGAAAATCATTTATGGCACTAAATCCGCATTCAGCTAAATATGAAGATGGAAACGGTAACAATAGTTCTCTTGCACATTTGGTTGCATTTGGATATTTGATTTCGGTTTCCTCACAAAGCCATGCCATCGCTCCTTTTATATTAAATAAAGTTTTAATTGACTCATCATTTTGCATTTCTGCGAGTTCTTGATACTGCATATTTGAAATATCAGACAAATCCACTAACATTGGCTGCATCATCCAAGTTGGGAAATCAATTTGTTTCAAATCAGAAAATCTTTCTTTTAAATCAGCCGATAAAATTTTCAGATGATCGACAATAACATATATAGCGGTATCAGTCACTTCACATTTTTGGAGCCAATGAAACTTTTCAAAATTTTTGTTGTAAATATATGTCTGACATAATTCAATAAAGGTAATGAAACCAAATATCTTCGCTTTTGCATCGACAAGAGTTTTATTTGTTCCTTGAAGCTTGTTTATTTACTATATTTAGTTTCTCAAAGATATTGGCTAAGTAACTCACAAATGCCTTACCATCGACCGTTAACAGATTTTTCATTTCAGGTTTGTCGCTTAAAAAATCACTAAGAGTATCAAATAGTTCCATAAATCTTTTCAAGCAGTTCCCCTTCTAGAGCCATCTTATTTCTGTGTGGAGTTAAGTCTCACAAGGTCTTCATTTTGTTCTTCACAAAATAACTTGAAGAGACGTTCACATTTGGCACTAGCTTTAATAGCATTGATACACTTTATAACTAAGTTTAATACTTCATTTAGAACAGGCGAAATGTATTTAGCTACCAGGTTTTCGCTGTGAATAACACAGTGCATAAGAAGCATTTCTGGATTCTCATCTTTCATCAATTTTAAGTAGGCCTAACCATCTTTCTTCCCCATCATATTAGGAGCACTATCTGCAGCACAAGATGTTATATTTTTAATTGGAATATTATTTTAGCTTACTATATATATCTTTGGAGGTAATGGTGCTTTCTAATGATTTACAGAACAACATTTCTTCAGCAAAATCACCTTTATCAATACATCCTACGTAAGTTATAAGTACGGCCTCACAGTCTCTCAAAGTTGATTCATCCATTTGCACTGAGAATTTTCTTGTTTTCAGCTTGTCAACAAGTAGTATTTCAATACCCTCACTCATTTCGTCTATTCTTCTGCTAACAGTATTGTTACTTAGTGGCATAGCTTTAACGTCTTGGTCATCTTTTTCCAGAACCGTTTTAAGAAATGACTGATATTGATGGTTTGATTAAATTCTCCCCTATAGTGTGACTTTTCCCAGATTTAGCGATGAGTAATGAAATTTGATAACTAGCCTCAAGAGTACGATTGATAGTTGCATTATGAGCAGTAAATAGAGACTTTAATGTTACTCTTTTTTTCAAAATTTTTCTTTAAAGTTTGAAAGTAATTCAAATCTGAATTAATATGAGCATTATGTTATGTGTGTCTTGCCACCAGATCTCTTCTCCCTATATAGCGAAGTAATAATGAGAGAGATCAAAGAGATGCCAGGAATACTAGTTGGAGGTTATAATATAAATAATATACGCTATGCAGATGACACAGTATTGAGTGGCGGATAAATCAACAGACCTACAACAATTGTTGGACATTGTAGTAACAGAGAGTGCAAAGAAAGGACTCTCCTTGAATATCAAGAAAACAGTAACAATGGTGATATCAAAGAAAATGGTGACACCAAAATGTGACATAGAAATAGAAGGAAAAATTCTTAACCAAGTGGATAATTTTAGATACCTAGGGGCATTTATAACATCAGATGGAAGATGTACAACAGAGATTAAGAGCAGAATAGGGCAAGCAAAAGCCGCATTTCAGAAAATGAAGAGTATCTTATGCAATAAGTCACTATCACTGAATGTAAGAAAGAGAGTGCTGAAATACTATGTAGAACCAGTTTTGCTGTATGGCAGTGAATCTAGGAATGTGAATGGACAAGTCGAGAATAAATTAGAAGCAACAAAGATGTGGTTCCTGAGACGAATGTTGCGAATTCCTTGGACTGCCAGAGTAACTAACAACGACTGCCTGAAACAGGTTAATGAAACTAGAACATCATATACAACATTATGAAAGAGACAAACATCTTTCTTCAGTCATGTGATAAGAGAGGCATTGGAGAACATCGTGACAACTGGAAAGATCGAGGGGAAGAGAGGCAGAGGCAGACCAAGAGAAATTATGCTGGATGGGTTGAGACGGTGGCATGGAAGAATATCAGCAGCAGAGTTGATCCAGAAAACCAAAGCCCCTGATCTGTGGAGAGTCATATACGCCTACGTCAGCTGGCAGGGCACTTGATGATGATGATGATGATGATGATGATAATGATGATGATGATGATGTTTCGCCTTCAAATGTGCCTTATGACGACCTCGTTTCATTGATTCGTTGGTCAAGCATTGTTGGCATAAAAGACAAAAAGGTGACCGCTCATTGTGGACAGCGGGTATGAAATTTCTTTTTGATTGCACCACTATGGGCTGAAAGAAAGAAATATAAGATCAATTAAACCCTAAACATAAAATTTAAAAAAAAATGGAACTGGAGTAAACGTAGACTTTAAATATGTATGGCACATTTACCCCACCGCAAAATAAAAAAAATAACAACTTTTTCATTTGACAAATTTTTCTGGAAAATAATGCTTCTGAAACTGAAATTAATAAAAATTACCAATTGAATTTATATACCATTTATATATCACTTATGTTTATACAATGTCTATATTTTTTAAAACAACGAGACTTTTACAACAATTTAACGGACGCTTATTTCAAATTAACACCAACAGTGAATGCTGAGCGTTACTGCGAAACACTGCAGAAACAGATCCCGGCACTAAGCATTTCGCGCCATTCAGAACAAATAGCGCAAAATGCTTAGTGCCGGCCTAGTATAACCAGTATTTCAACTCTAACGTCTAACAATGAAATCTTGCATGGCGGACAGAAGTTACTTATACTGGACGTTTACCCAGCTGGAGTAGCGACTGAGAGTCGCCATACGGTTAACTAAACTCTGGACGAGTCCATTTTCGAATTGCCCCCCCCCCCCCCCTTAACAATCGAATTGCCCCCCTGTGGGGCTTGGGCCCCACGTTGGGAAACACTGCGTTAACCCCTAGGGCTAGGCGAACTTACAGTATAATAAATATGTCTCAATATCACACACCACTATGAACTTTAGAGGTGTCAATAAGATTTTGCTGAGTATACTTATTCATATAGTACTGGTGACATTTATTGCACATAGCTGTAATATTAAATGAATCCATCCATCCATCATGTGCCATGCTGGTAAGCGTGGGCGGTCATTTTCTGCCATCTCACTCGATCACCAGAGTCGTGGATCAGCTCAGTGTTCCTGTCTCGACCATGCCACGAGGCCAAGCCATCCAGGTATTTGCCTCTAGGTCTTCTTCTTGGTCTGTTCCCCTCGATCTTACCAGTTGTCATCAAGTTCTCCAATTCATTTCTTCTCATAACATGCCCAAAAAAATTTGACTGTCTGCGTCTAATGACTCTAATCAGTTTACGATCTTCATTTGTTTCTTGAAGGACTTGTTCGTTGGTTTTTCTATCTGTCCATGGTATTCGTTGCATTTTCCTCAGAAACCACATTTCCACAGCCATTAGCTGTTTCTCAGCATGACTGCTTATTGTCCACGCTTCACATCCATACAAAAGTATAGGTTCTATGTAGCATCTCAACACTCTTGTTCTCGTTTCAATTGATATCTTTTTATTGGTCAGTATGTTTTTCATCTTGCAAAAGGCTACCTTCGCAATGGCAATTCTTGTTCTAATCTCTTCAAGGCATCTCCCATCATATGTTATGATTGTGCCGAGATAACGGTATCGATTCACTTGTTTAAGAATATGTCCTTCTACTCGTATATCACATTGTGGTATTTCCTTCTTCGTTGGTAAGCGTGGGCGGTCATGTTCTGCCATCTCACTCGATCACCAGAGTCGTGGATCAGCTCAGTGTTCCTGTCTCGACCATGCCACCAAATCTCCAAATTTCCAGGTCTCCAAATTAACACCACAAAAACAAAGACTATTGATCTTACCAACAGTTCAGATGACACCAAATTGAACAGCTACGTTCTTGAAAAAGTCAACAGCTTTACATACCTAGGAAGCAAAATGACATCTACAGGGGACTCAACACCAGAAATATCATCTAGAATCGCACTGGCATCCAGTGCCTTCAATAAACTGTCAAACATCTGGAAGTCAAAGACACTCAGCAAACACACAAAACTTAAAATCTTCAACTCTTGTGTGATTCCAGTGTTAACGTATGGATGTGAAAGTTGGAAATCAACGGTAGCTTTAGATAAAAAATTAGACAATTTTGAGAACAAATGTCTTAGAAGACTTCTAAACATCCACTGGACAGACTTCAGAACCAATTCGCAAATAAGACAAGAGACTAAGCAAGATACAGTATCCAATTTCATAAGAAGACGCCGTTGGAACTACATCGGCCATGTACTCAGAATGGACAAGTCA
Source organism: Cepaea nemoralis (assembly GCA_014155875.1). Taxonomy (NCBI): domain Eukaryota; kingdom Metazoa; phylum Mollusca; class Gastropoda; order Stylommatophora; family Helicidae; genus Cepaea; species Cepaea nemoralis. Next base: position 15,970 of record JACEFZ010004965.1, on the reverse strand, counting down.
AGACTCCCCTACCAAGCCCTCATATGGTCACCAGTAGGGAAAAGAAAACGGGGAAGACCAAGAGAGACCCTGCGTAGAACCATCATTAGAGAAGGCTCATTCAATGGCCAAGTAAATATCCAAGATCTACAACAGGTAGCAGCGAACCGCCAAGCATGGAGAGACAGGACTTCTGCCCTATGCGCCGCCTTAGGCTCAAGAGGAAAGACTAACTAACTAACTAAGCGACGACCATAATCTGTGTCTTCTTAATATTCAGTTCTAACCCTAGTTGTTCACTGTGTGCAACAACCGCATCTGCTAAATTTTGCATGTCCTGTTTATTGTCTGCAATCAAGACAGTATCATCTGCATATCTAATGTTATTGATGTATCGTCCCCCAATGATGATTCCTTCCATATCTTCTATATATTGACATATTGATTGTAACTGACTCAGAAAGCATGCTGACGAGGGTGAGGACGGGCAGGCTTCGTGTGGAGTGGCTTGCTTCGCTTCCGAGGTCACGGGTGACAGGCATCGCCTGGATCTTTTCTCCTGGGCATGCCGGTGTGCTGGGAAATGAACAGGCGGACAGATGAGCTAGCTCTGCAGAACTTGGTGGAGTATTGATACATGACAAGGCAGACGTGGTTGCGGCCTTGTGGGAGCACGTGTACACCTCGGAGGAGCAAATGGATTACCATGGTCTGGCAAGAATGAGACAGCGAGGAGTGACGAGAGGATCTGGCCGACGCTCAACGCTCAGAGGAAAGACGAGACAGACATATAATCAGATTGCTACTGGTACTGTTGGTGTTGGAACTCTTCGATGGCTGCTGAGGATGGGGACGGAGCGCTTATGGGAATGCCCCGAATGCTGTGATGTCGATTCCTAAATCAATCAATTAATCAATCTTCTATATTTCTAAATATATTTTCACTGTACAGGGAAAAAAGATCTGGAGACATTACACATCCCTGTCTCACACCTCTTTTAGGTAATATTATTGGTTGCAGAACATAAGGGGGTACCATAGAAACATACAAGTCCGCATGGGTCATGATTAATGGCCCATATTACAAAGGTAAAGTATGTGCAGCAGTATTACCAAAACCTTGTGCTGGGTTAATAGTTGGTAATATTCCAAATGCCAAAGATTTCGTTCGGAAAGTGACCACCGAGAACAAACCTGACTAGACACCCACAAGCATAAGTACAAGTACAAGTACCCAAGTTGAAATGACGCAGGAAATAGAAGATAAAGAAGAAGAAAAGACGCAAGTAGAACAGGGTACATCAACTGTTGACGAACATGAGGTAACACAACAGAGTGATAACACAACAGTAAATAATGGTGAACACCAAGAGATTCACAATATAAACGAACCCAAACACGAAGAAATAAATTCTTCAACGATGAGTATAACTAATAATCACAAACAAGTTAAGCGTGATTACATGTCTTTAAATGACATCTTTCTAATCATCATCATCATCAAGTGCCGTGCCGGCTGGCGTAGGCGTTCATGGCTCTCCATAGATCTCGGTCTTTGGTTTTCTGGATCAACTCTGCTGCTGATATTCCTCCATGCCACCGTCTCAATCCATCCAGCATCACTTCTCTTGGTCTACCTCTGCCTCTCTTCCCCTCGATCTTTCCAGTTGTTACAATGTTCTCCAATGCCTCAGTTCTCATCACATGACCGAGGAAAGCTGTTTGTCTCTGTCTTATTGTTGTATATAATGTTCTAGTTTCATTAGCCTGTTTCAGGCAGTCGTCGTTAGTTACTCTGGCAGTCCAAGGAATTCGCAACATTCGTCTCAGGAACCACATCTCTGTTGCTTCTAATTTCTTCTTAATTTGTTCATTTACATTCCAAGATTCAATGCCATACAGCAAAACTGGTTCTACATAGCATTTCAGCACTCTCTTTCTTACATTCAGTGACAGTGACTTATTGCATAAGATACTCTTCATTTTATGAAATGCGGCTTTTGCCTGCCCTATTCTGCTCCTAATCTCTGTTGTACATCTTCCATCTGATGTTATAAATGCCCCTAGGTATCTAAAATTATCAACTTGGTTAAGGATTTTCCCTTCTATGTCTATGTCACATTTTGGTGTCACCATTTTCTTTGATATCACCATTGTTACTGTTTTCTTGATATTCAAGTTGAGTCCTTTCCTTGCACTCTCTGTTACTACAACGTCTAATAATTGTTGTAGGTCTGTTGAATTATCCGCCACCAATACTGTGTCATCTGCATAGCGTATATTATTTATATTATAACCTCCAACTAGTATTCCTGGCATCTCTTTGATCTCTCTCATTATTACTTCGCTATACAGGGAGAAAAGATCTGGTGACAAGACACACCCTTGTCGTACTCCTAGCTTTATCTGTTCGTAACTACCCTCTTTATTTCCCATTTTAATTGCTGCTACTTGGTTCCAGTAAATATTCTTTATTATTCTTAAATCTTTTCCATCAGTGTTGATATCTTCCAACATTTTAATCAGTTCATCATGTTTCACTTTATCAAATGCCTTAGTATAATCTATGAAGCACAAATATATGTCCCTCTGTTTCTTTATTGACCTTTCTATTAGTGTCCGCAATGTATAAATTGCATTGTTTGTGCCCATTCCTTCCACAAATCCATACTGTTCTTCACTAATTTCCATTTTTATTTTCTTTTTGGTTCTTCTCCCACAAGGCCGCAACCACGTCTGCCTTGTCATGTATCAATACTCCATCAAGTTCTGCAGAGCTAGCTCTTTCTAAAACATTCAAAAAAGAAACTAAAAGCTACACGCACTAGTTGTTACACGCAAAAGTTACATGCACAACACGCACAACCTATTGAACAATCAAAATGGGATCTTATAACCATGTTTATTGCTCAGATAATAACTTTAGCAAAGTCAACCAGTTCACAGGTTGAATGTGTCGTTACGAACAATTACGTTCGAGCAAAGTTATATGTTATCTATGCCAGTACACACATGTACGCACAGGCAAGGAAACATAGTATAAACGGGTTCACACGAACAAAAAGGCATTTCATAAACATGCACACAGAAGTAAAGAAGTATAACACAAATATACACACAAAAGGCAAGAAATGTATTACATACATACGCACAGAAGTCAAGACGTGTGTCACAAACGTACACACAGAAGTCAGGAGGTGTATCACACACATGTCTGCTGAAGTTAAAAAGTATGTCCCTAACATATACTCACAATCAAAGAAATACATTGCTTGCGGCATTGCAATTATATACTCACAAATCAAGAGAGAATATACACACACCACAAAGAAACTTATAAATTGGTTAATAGACACCAATAAATACACCACCAACACTTGGGCACAAGTCAAAACAAAGGTAATAAACTTTAGCATACAAACAAAACTATACGTTACGAAGTTAAGAGGTAAATGCAAAGAACATTACAGAAAACAAACTACAATTATCTTTGCTTACCATGGTTACTTGTCTTACTTCTGGGACAGATTGACCAAACATACCTCATTGCAGCGTATGCATTACATATCATACTCAAGAGTGAAAATTAAAACATTGTTCCAATCAACAAAGTCACAATGTACACATATTGGCATGCGTGCGGAAGAGAGATTCTATAGGTGTCAAACGAAGAAAGAAAGAAAGAAAATGAATTAAAGGAAGAATAAAAGAAAAGAATAAAGAGAAAAAAGAAAATGGGATGAAAGTGTTAGGTTTATATCAACACATATCACACTACAGACACATTAGGGTCTTACAAAATAGGTTGTTCCTATCTTCACGGATATAAAGCTATAGTTGTCAGAATTTTTCACACTATCTTATAGCTATACGATTCATCTTAGAATATTTCAGTCCTCTATTCTTCAGATAATTGTTCTTAACTATATCTTTATTAGAGAACTTGATAATTTTTATGAATATTATTTGGTTTAAATATTCATTCTTGTTGAATCAGAATATCATATTATATTTCTGAATTAATTCTTGGAAGTCTTGAATCTTTGGTATTTATGATCCGTCGCAAGACTTAAAATATTTGAAGATCTGCAAAATTCTAGTCAATGTGAATATTCTATGGGATCTTCTTAGTCGAATGTAAATAGATAGGTCTGCTTCACAGTTGTTCACTTATAATTTAATGTTTGTCTGTGTCATTCATAGAGTGTTAGGAAATTTAATATGTATATGTACGGATTGCACCTAATTAAATAGCAATGTGTATAACAATCATCAATTGTACAATTATTATTATTACAAGTATATAGTTTGGTCGGATAGATACATATGTCGATTTGTCGTTTTTGGCAGGGTGACATAATGCAGCTATCAAGTGAAGAACTTGGAGTTCGTTTTGAACTATATGTCACTATGAACTAATTGGACGACAGATTTCTTAATGTGCAGTTAGGAAAATCCAAAGGAACAAGATTCCCAAGTTTTTAGTTAGAAACATTGTGTGTTGGACAATAACATTATGTGAATATTATGGTATATATAAATATGTGTATACATATATAATATATAATTAATTATTAAAATAGTTAACTGTGTTATATTAATTAGTATGATATTAGAATAGTTAAATTTGTAATCAATGGTTCATTAGTTAATAACAGTTAATAATTGAATTTAGATTGATTAATAGTTCTGAGATATCCACACTGGATGATAATGAAAATATCTCTAAAGTATCTCGATGCATAAGGAAAAGCAATGGCGTCTACCTTACCTACAGACATTTGATGGAAAAACAAGTAAGATATACATGAGCAGCGACAACATTCAACAGCAACTGATATGGATTGCGTGGTACCCCATTACTACCCTCGTCCGCAACTCCGGGTATTACCTAGAGTGAGGACACTTGTCCATTTGGACAAGGTAGGGACTAATGAAAATTAGTTGGACCGACCTACCCATGGATCGGGGCCACACGACGTCCAACGGGGGTTTAGGCAGGAGGGCGTGCCCGTCATATAATTTTTTTTGAGGGTGGGTAACGGGAACCATACGATCTTACTCAGCTATTGTTAGAACGTGTGTTGTTAGTAAGGCTATGAAGCATATTTTAGAAAGTACAGGTTATAGCTATATATATATATATATATATATATATATATATATATATATATATATATATATATATATATATATATATATATATATATATGTGTGTGTGTGTGTGTGTTTGTGGGGGGGGGGGCATAATGCCATATGACGAGCACGCCAGCAAACGATGCAGGAAAAGAATAAAGGGATTTTGCTTAAGGATGCACCAAAGTGGACGATGAACAAGGAAACCAAGGGAGACTCGAAACGTCATAGGACAACAAAGAGTCAGAAGTTGTGAGGCTGTGTTACCAAGCGGTTGTGTTTTCCAAATTCTGTGTCAAGTGGATATCTGGATGCAATGATACGAGGATCTGCAAGTAATCAACAGGACGAGGAATTTGTTGATAAGAAGCCATAGATGGAAGGACAGGGAACAGAAACCTAGGCGAATTCTGAACGACGGAACTGTGGAAGGGAAAACTAGGCTTCAAGGTGAACAGGACAGAGTAGGAAGATTAGTCGTAGATATTTTAAATAGATACCGACCCTGCGTCAAGGGCAGTCTATGTTCTACAGGAAATTGAATCTTATCATTCTACAACGCATAATGAAAATATGTGGAAACGTTCACTGAACTGCGTGAGTTTATTTCATATTTTCCAAAGTTCAGGTGAGAACAGCTGACGCTCATTCTTAACGAGTTGTAAATCCTTGTTTGTGGATTTCATATTGAGTTATTACTGGATCAACACCAAGGCACTCAAGCACAAACCAGGAACGGTCAGTCTGTGGACGACATCCATTAGGTAAGCTATTGCTTCGGGCTTCGGACCACGCAATGGATTCGCAGACAGGCGTTCCATTTCGTGTTATTGAGACGTTGTTCCACCTTTGACTACACTCTCTATGATTATAAATACAGACATTTTTGGTAACCATTTCATGCGGCTGGGGCATTTTTCTATATTTAGTACTCGCTCACAAGGTAGGCTACATGTGCTGCCGGCTCAGTACCTTACCTCCGTGCGCGTTCAGTGAGCGAGAAACGACCAGGCCCTCTCATCCGGGGATCCCTCCAATCCCCCAGCTGAGATCCTTCGAACAAGTATCTGAACTAAGCATGTAGTGTGCTCAGCATCTCACCTCCATTTATTGGTAGGTGGGTATCGGCCCGGCTCTCACATCCGAGTGTTTATGGCTTAGAGGTGTTTAGCCATATCCCTCAGCTGAGAGCCTTAGAGTATGTGTCCGCACCAAAATTTAGTGGCATCGTGCGCCTGATTCAGACTTTGACTGCTATCCTCAGTCTACCTGAAGAGCAGCACGTTGTCTCTGTCTCTGTGTGAGGGAGTCTCCGTGGCGAAGTGGTCAAGCCGTTTGACTCGGGCTCCGAAGGTTGTGGGTTCGATTCCGGGCCGCGTCCTTCTGTTCACGAGTGAAATTTTTCGGAAACTCCTGTGGGTCGTCGCTAGAGCTACAGGAGTTCGTGCTTTGTGCGACGCTTTCAGCGCTGCGGAAAGAGACCGAGCCATATGGGATAAAACCCGGTGCAATAAAGTCGACCCTGTCGACTTTTAAGCGACTTTTTAAGGTTGTGTCTCTTTTGGTCTTTGACCGGTCTCTGTGGCTAAGGGCTTGCGAACGCGGTTTGTGAGCCCGTATACCCGGGTTCGAAACACGGCGGTGCTGGTTTTTTCGAAAAAGGTATAGAGGCCGGTCGTTCAGAAAGCAATGGCAAACTACTGAACGTAACACTTGCCTAGTACATCAACAACAGCTGAATATGCTGGTGTTGACTGCAACGTCCCGTAAGGGATACGCAACACAACAGCTCTTTTGGTCTGGTCCCTAACCCAAGGCCTGTCCGACACGTAGTTGCGCATCCCCGTCGACAATGCTCTTGGGATCTCTAGGTCACGCAAGCCCCCCCCCCCCCTTTTTCTCCCACCCACCCCCACCGCGACAAGGTGGAGACACATCGAGGGAGGGGGGGGGGAGTATAATTGCCGTACAATATTTATGTTATACATGGGTTCTAATACTATCTTAGATAAAGAAAAGAACAAATGCATCCATACTTCAAGAGCTGAATATTGAAGAAGGTTGGTTATTAAGGAAGATAAAACAAAGAAAATTGAAATATTTTGGTCACTTGAAACGCCATGAAAGTTTGGAGAGAACAATAATGGAGGGGTATATATCTGGGAAGAGAGGAAGGCCAAAGAGAAGACGGGTGCAGCATGTTGCGGATGATCTCCAGATGGGTGTATCGGATGCGGGGCATCTTGTTTGCGATCGAGAAGTTTTCTGGAAGGTTGTTATTGGAACGAGATTCTGCAAAGGACATGCTACTGAATGAACTAAAGCTTAGTTCATATACACTACTTATAGTAGTGTTGGACTGAATTTTGCGTGTGGATTAGCTTTCCTTATTATCAATGTCCCTCGCCATCAGGTGAACCTATTACCACTTCAGAGGTACTTGTAGTTTACGTCCCCAAGTCAAGGACAGGAGGTCAACATTCTAGTCCATCTGTCAGGTGTGGGGTTGAACCTCTTACCTCGGCATCAACACACCGAATGTTTAAAAACACGCGTTCTTATCCATTCGGCCATGTTAACTTCCATATATATATATATATATATATATATATATATATATATATATATATATATATATATATATATATATATATATATATATATATATATATATATATATGTAGCGTTTTGCAGAGATACGAAATCGCTAATACAAGCAGAAAAGTTCCTCGGCTTGCCAGGCCACCCTATGAAGAACAGATTTGAAAACGTAGCTATGGGGCGGCTGAAAAGAAGCACTTTTATTCACCAGGCCAAACGACTCTGCAGAGAAACCATCCATCTACCTACAGTTGGTATCCCCCTGAAAACTATTCCAGAGCGAACCCCATGGAAAGATGAACATATATATAAATATCATTGGTACCTTGCCGTCTTGACAGATGATAGTTTGTTACATTACGCTCGGTGTGTGACTTATCTGCAATCATTTTCTCCTGTGTCTTTATAAAAGGCATAATAACTGCAACCCATGGCGGTAGCTGAATGTGACTGATAAGGCCAATTCGCGCTGTAAATGTTCTTCAAAAGCGGGTGCATTTGAACACAAGGTCATTTCCACCATCATGCACCATCTTACGTCTCACACTCTCAGTGTGTGACTTATCTGCAAACATTTTGTCCTTTGTCTTTATTCCATTTCTGATATTTGCCCTCCATGCAACACGTTCAGCGGCGACTTGCTCCCAATGTGCATTATCAATGCCTGTATCAATCATGTCCCGCTTGCACACATCTTTGTATCGGGGTGAAGGCCATTGTGTTAATATAAGAGGTTAAATCAATGATTCTTGTAAAAGAGTGCTAAGTGATTGTTTTCTCCTAAGAAGCCACGTTTTTGCCACGCTGTCAAATTTCTATACAATTTCAAATTCCTATGTTTAAATAACGTCTATGCATTGTGAAACTATATCTCACTATCAATGCTTAGATTCTGTAAATATGATGTGTACTGTAGAGTATTCATCTCTAAGCACATTTCAGAAACTTTTTCTCCATGTGGAAGCAGACTACTGATTACACATCTTATGAACATACTTTCATATTAGAGAAATTGTTTTGCCACCTGTTAATCGGTAACTGAGCTGTCGTGCCAAATTATGGTACAATCTTCTTATTAACATATTAGTAACCACTCAATATGTGTGATGGACAGTGTAATATTTTCATAAATTATGCTAGGAAAATGCCATGTTTGAGAATATAAATTCAAGAACAAAGAAATGAAGACTCATGATATATATTTGAATGTTCTGGTAGGAAATGCCTGCAATCCGCATCACCTCACTGTGGTAGGGGCAGAAGCGAACATTGATGTTCATAAATTGCTTGCAATATTCAGAAGACTGGACCATGCGGCATAAGTTATTTCTGATAAATAACACTTCGATTACTAGCAACAATTAGCAAATTATATCACAGCGTTCAAAAATCCCATGCTGCTATAGGCAGGTGGGAAGAATAGAATAGTTATTCTAGTTTTATGGGATGGATAATGGGAGGAAATATCAAAAAAAAAGACCCCTGCATTACTATTATGATTATCATTATTATTATGATGATTAGTAGGATTATATGAAGGATTCATGTTTTCTCTGTATGAGATATTTATATATATTCTGCTCATTTTTGTTACTATTGCTGTTGGGAATATTCATGTTAATATTACCCCAGTGGGAGAAATAATGATGGTGATGTAAGAATCCTTGTGTATGTCAGCAGCACAAGAAGATAATGTGAATGATATGGTTGATGGCTTGTGGCCTAATACTGATTACACCTAATGAAAGAAGACGAGGTAATTATGAGTACAAGAGGCCTATGGCTCAGAAATCCTTGTCAGGTTAGGACTAGATATAACATCAAGCTGGATGGAAAGGATGGATAACTCATCACAAAAGTCCCAGTGACAACATAGAATAGAATATGGAGTGAGAAGATACCTTACTCACCATAAGAGCTAGAATAGCCCAACACCAAGCTACGAGGGACAGTGGAACGTGGAAACCCACTCCTTCTCCTTTTGTTGGTTGTATTTGTATGTGTAAAGTTGTATCACACCACAAGTTATTATTGCCTGTGTTGTATTTTTTTGGCATCTCTATCTTTAGACAATAGAAGCAGTGGTTTGGATTTTGGAAGTATCCCTAAACTGGATCCTGGGTTATCAGCCAGTAGGAAGGGATAAATGACAACCTGTCCTAAACATAGTCTGGACCAACACAACAATGTTTACTGCTGCACTCATTAGCTGCCAAAGCCAGCAAAAGACAATTTCGAAGACGACTGACAACGTTATTGATGAAGTCCTACTTCAAAGGGAATATCCAGGACGGACTTCAGTATCTAAAAATCTACAAAGATAAAGATCTACAGAGTAACTGATAACAGTGTATCGTCTGCTTTACTTCTAAGAAGTACCACCTGAAGCATCATCAGTCCATGAAATCAGTGAAATTATGGGACAGTCCAACAAGTTTAATAAAACTAACAGCAGTAAGAACCCTCCATCTGTCTATTGAACTCCCAGGTTCAAAAGATACTCATAATATCCTCCTTCGAAAGGAAAAGTCATACAGCAGCAAAAGTCAACATAAGGTTCAAGACCCTAAAACACCAAATGGGAAGAGACACTGAAACAACATAAGCCAGTACAACCAAGGTACCAACTGAATACCAACTTAATATCAACTGAATAACAACCAAGAAACCAGATTACCCCAAGGTTCAAATCTGCAACACCCATAAAGAAGCAGATCCACTCGAGATCTCAGAACCGAAACACCATCAGAAAGGCCATACGAAAGAAGCTAGCGGAGTAAATGCCTCTACGCATGCAACAACAAGAATCATCTGATTGTTTTGCTACTCCCAGTTGGTGTGTTGGAATTAATATTCTTCAGTTCCATGCCTGCAGCAGACCAATCCTGGACATAGTTCCAGATGAAAGGAAAGAATTACTCACAGCATTGCATGTCCTACACTGGAAAGGGAAAGACTGAATCAGAACTCTTTGCTGGTCCCATGTCAGCCTAAATGCCATCATCAAGTGTGGAATAGGTTATAGACTAAGACTAGGTGGGTGAAAATCTTTGTGAACATAATTGGGATTCGGATATTAGAAGCCGAGAAGCTGAAAGGCCGTCATCCTTTTCATCGGATATGGTGATATAGGGAAGATCCTTGTGCTAAAACTCAAGATGCATCTCCTGAAGGTATGACCAACCTAAGGCCTCAATTTCACACTAGCACCGAGCCACTTGCAACAGAAGATTCTTGAATTCAGCCCCATGGAGGGGATATGTGATAAATTTATTTCCGAATATGGATTATAAATATTCACCAGCCAACTTCAGTGGACATAATGTAAGTAGAACATGACTGTGAGTACATTTATTTCTGTCCCCGGATAAATATGGACATTATCTGCTTCGCACTGGAGAAGAATAACCGACAGCAACACCTAAGGATAAAGGACTATAATTAAATAATTAGTTTAATTATTAGTACTAATTGTGCTTTATATGTGTTTTTTCATGCCATGGATGTATAAGGTCAGTAGCTTTTTTTCAATGAAGGGTATAACCAAATAGTGGTTGTTGTTTTGGTTGAATATTCTGACACCATGTCATTAATATTTTTAAATATGAGAATTGTAAATGGTGATCAGAAACAATTGTTTTATATTTTTGGTTTTTCTGAACTTAGACCATTGTTTTGCTTTTATCTATGTAAAATAGGTCAAAGATGTAGAACCAATTAGTGGTTGTTATGTTTTTTGTAAAAACATTGTTTTTCTTGGGACAATGGGGTTAATGTAATTTTTTTTTTTCAATTCATTCCCATGCCTGTTCTGGAAATTCATGTGTGGTCATTACAATTATCTATATGTTACTACAGATCTTGATTTAATGCCTGAACATTTTGTCAAAAAATGGTGATGTTTACGTCAATTAAATTTTGATGTTTGTTCAACAGTGGTTGTTTTATATGTTGTAAACAACCAATGTCCTCTAGCACTATATTAAATTTAAAGGGTGATGAAGTGGGAGGGGAAACCTACACACAGATACCATTGTTTCAAGGATTGAAGTGTTTTTCTCCTTGTATTTGTGATAAATTTCCCTGATCACCTTGCATCCTGAAGTGAGGAGAGAATCAAACCTAAATCCCCTAGACATAAATTAACCAATATTCTCTTAGATTAAAATCCACATCCCACAACTGTCAACTATAAGCTTGTTGCGATCTAAATGGATGTTACCTTATGGATGTGTTTATCTAGTGATTTAGATAGTGATGATAATAAAGAAATAGGTCTATAATTGTTCGGCAGATCATTGTTAAATGAACCAGATGTAAGAAGAGGATACACTTTAGCGATTTTGAGAGCTGATGGAAAGTGACCTTTGGTGAGACACTGATTATATACATAGGTTAGTGATACACAGATCACTGGCGCAGCAGAGCGGAGAATCCGATTGCTGATTCCATCTAACCCAGATGAGTTTATGTTTTTTAGGTTATTGAGGTAAGTGAATACTTCAGTGACTGTCATTAGCGGTATGTCGGAAAGAATATCCCGGGAGCATCCATTCTCGCAAAACGATGACAGTAAAGATAAGTTGCAAGGAGAATGTTGTAATGAAGCCTTCAACTGATCTATGTGAGGTTGAAAAAAAATACTGAATTGGTCGCATGAAATAGGATATGATAGTAATGAATTTGAGAAGTTATACTTGTTTGTCATCTACTATCTGCATTCTCCAATGCTTGTTCTGAATTTGGTTTAGCAATTAACAAAAAGAAGACACAGATTATGTCACAGGGTGCACATGTGGTACCATCAATCTCTATTGACGACGCCGAACTAGAGACAGTAGACCGTTTTACATATCTAGGATCAGAGGTAAATAGCAGATTATCCCTAGATCAGGAAATCAACATCAGGATTGGTAAGGCAGCACGGAGAACGAAGAAATCCTACAAACTATTAAATCAGAGCGAGAACTAAAGAAAGCTGAACGTTTCCGAAACACAACAACAGAAGCCGTACAAGAAATTACAGAGAATATGAAAGATGAAAACCAAGAGACCGAGCCTGAATCGCAAGCGAAAGCCAGCAGCACAACCACGACGCCCGAAATATTCAAAGCGAAGCCAATATCCCGCCAGACATCCGAAGAAAACCGAGATGTGAACCCTGACGACGGCATAGAGGACGCCCCGTTGCCGCCAGTATTTACCGATCAAGAAATCGCAGAGATAAAAAGGATACACGAACTCAAGTGAATGGATACAGAAGGCGCATGGAATAAAAAGCAAAGAAGTACAAGAAACACAACAGGATGTCTTCATCCGACATACAGGACCTCGCGCTGGAGTTCACAGCCAGCGAACACAAGCAAGCAAGCAAGCACAAGGGGAAACCAATGCCCTGCCGTACCGCTGAAGAACCAGAAGAACCGCTGAAGGACCGATAAAACGATGGGATAAGTGCTTCAATTTTGGTAGAAATTATTGATTATTTGGTTGTTTCAGGATTTAGAAATTATGTTGAGAAATAAAGGGACAATGTGTATATGAAAATAAACTGGTTTCAAATTGTTATCATATTTAGTTATTTTTCTACAGCCATTTGGACTTACTTATTGACTTTCCCTGGTAATTTATTCATACATTTCAATGGGTGGTCAGGTGATTCGAATTGTTAGTCATGGATACCTGCCAGTACAATTTTGTCTGGTAGAGTTTCGAATATACTCTGCCGTGCGAATTTTTGGAAAAGACGTTGTCAGGGTTAGACTTTAGATGGTTCTGGTTGTTATATGCATATTAATTTCGAATCTTGTTTGTACAATGGTTGAAATAAAATGAGCCTTTCGATTAAATGGTATAACCTCGAGGAAACCTATACGAGGAAGAATTGTGAAGAAACAACATGTCTGCGATATCATCCGATGTGATATTTTTAAATGACATCGTTCTTGGGCTGCTGTGTATGCTAGACTAAACAAAGTTTAGAATATGTGCTGTAATAAAAATACCATTTTTAAAATAAAGATTGGCATTGGAACAGAATGCAGACATTTTAAGCTATTATGCAATATTTAAGCAATGTGCACTTTTTATTATTTAAAGACGGCACGCCACTTGCAGTCAGTATTTGTTACAGGCATTGTCGGTGATACAGATGTACTTCTGTAACTTCTCGTCTTCATTATTAGCTTGCTGTCGTGTTTAACATTGCACAACTCGTTGTAATCCTTGTTAATCAGCAGTATGAAGTCATGTAATGTTTTCTTTAATATGTTGATTGTCGGCTGTCAGAATCTCTAATGTCTCCAACCGAGATGCAGTAACATCGTTACGCCCGCCAGGCGAATAGTCTCCAACCGGGATGCAGTAACATCGTTACGCCCGCCAGGCGAGTACCAGTTACCTGCCCGCAGGTTGCTGGCTGACGTGATAGTCAGCGGTCAGGCAAGGACAAAGCAAGACGCACGCAGTCCTCGTGAAGCCAATCCACAGGGCAAGCGCTGTGCGGGGAAACCGGCAGACGGCTTGGGAACTCGGACATGACAGGACGTGTGGGTTGAGAAAGGCTTCGTGTAGTTCTGTGCCCGAAAGTCGAGTGCTTGTATATCTTGTGAGACAGACTGTGAAGCTGTGGGTTTTGTTGTAAGTGTATGATGTATTGTATTTATAGAAATGATCATCACATGCCAAACTAGATCGTATTGCATGTGAATTGTAAATAAATCCATTGAACTTAGTGTCTTGTGTGTCAAGTCCAACCCTTTGTACTTGTACTTGTCTCACATATGTTAGGCCAACGAGCCGGTTAAGATCCGACATGTTGAAGGGGGAAGGCTCGTCCTCTTAGATTTTTTTGAAAACTTGTAAACGTGAAAAACAGGGTGATTGTGTAACTTGTCGCCATTTTGACCTTGTCGCCATCTGAAAAACATGATGTCTATGCCCTTACTGAATGTCACGTGATGTAAGGATGTACCATCATAGTTGTAGAGTGTTGAAATATATCTAGATTGTATTTGTGAAGTTAGTTGTGGAAAGCAGAAATTTTGGGAAGAAAGTGATTTGTGATTTAAAAAAAAATTGTTGCCGACGACATTACGACCTACAATTACCTAAACGCCATACAAACCTAATCAAAACTTAGTGACAAGCATACACATCACAAAAAGGTGATTCTAATTTTTTCCCCCAAAAAGAAAGCAGTTTTCTGTCCCATTGAAACCGTTGCCCGTAGAGTCATTTGTCCTTGAAGTAGCGACCCTACAGTTCCTAGCCCTTGTAAACCGTTCTCCACCGCATCCAGTACACTTGAGTTTTTTTTTTTGTATATACTTCGGGGTGCAAATTTGGCCCTAAATTGTAAGTTCAACAAGATTGTAAATTTTCACGTTACTAACACCTTGTAACAAATTGTGTGTTGACAAATCATTTCATTTAAACATTCCATCATGTCTTCGTTAAAAGACTTCTCGAGATGGGTTAAAGCTAAGTTACTGGTGACGAGTTAACAAAGTGGAGGAAACAAATATCTGAACACCTCCTAGTCAAGAAAAAGCTAGCGAACGCGAGGAAATAGCGGGGGAAAGAGCTGCCAAACAGGGACGGCAGAATTAAAAACTGAATTGGGAAGGCGAAATTGCTCAAAGTAAACAGAGGGCTTTAATTACAACTAAAAAAATTTAAAAAGCTTTAAGCCGATACTGCCATAGACAAAAACTAAGAAATCTGAAAGACTGGAAAAAAAAACCAGTAAAAAAGTATCAAGGTATTGTGAGAAATTATACCTCAGGTGACTGCATTGCAGCGTTCACCCAGAATTTTGAAACCTTAATGGGCCACTATATCCCAGTTTCTGAATGGAACATTATTTATAGAGGAGTTGTCAGGGAAAACCCTGAAAGTCATAGAGACTATCCCCAAAGACCTCAGAAAAAATTACCACTATCTAAAATTAAAAAATTTTGGCACATTTTTTGCTAGATGAGGCAGTTACAGAGAACAGTTCACAAAATTTAGTCCAAAACCTACCAAAAAGTTCTGATTATGTCTCCTAGTCCGAGACGTATTTCAAAATGGCTTTAAACAGCCAAAGTAAATAAGACTTTCATAAAATTTGAAGTCTCATCATCAGGGATAAAACTCCATCCCTTCCTCATCATTTCAAAAATTTTTTCAAAAGAAAGAATGTAGAGTGTAGAACAGATTGAGAGACGTGGGTTTGGCTTACTATACAGCCAATAAACATTGTTTTGCTAGT
>JACEFZ010004964.1:0-104820 GCA_014155875.1 Cepaea nemoralis | reverse complement strand
CGGCTGGAGTCCATAACCTACAACTATCTGTCGGCTGCTCTTCAACTTCACCCACCACCTGCACCCATGGCTTCACGTAACCCTGATCGGGGGGGGGGGGGCCTAAACGGATACTCCACCTTGCCCAAGAGTGTCCCGTAGGCTAGCGGAGGGAAGGAGGCACCTTACCTCTCTTTTGATAGGGAATACCCCTACCCCGCCACCCTGTCTCTGGTATATAACACACACAGAACTGTTTGAGAATCTTTCAGTTGTTGTGGGTTTCCATGTGGTCTCTGTTATACAACAAACACAGAATTGTCTGGGAATCTTTTTTGTCTCTGTGGGTTTCCATGCGGTCTGTGGTATATAACAAACATAGAACTGTCTGGAAATCTTTCTGTCGCTGTGGGGTTTCATGAGGTATCTAGTATATAACACTGAACTTTCTTGGAATCTTTGTGTCGTTGTGGGTTTCCGTGCGACTATGCTGCAAACATGCACACCAGTTGATGTTGGAGGTAATCCATCACCTCAAAAACTCAAAGTGCAGGAATTAGAAAAATCTTCACCCACCAGGGGTGTCCTGTACCATTGCCTGTAACCTTTTCTTTTCTGGGGTGAACATTAGTGGTCTCTTGAATAAACTGCAGCACTCCGTACGGTCACAAGCATACTTTATTGCATTATGTATTTACCTATTATGTTGCATGAACTTTACAGAGGGTAAATAGAAAACTTGGACCAGCAATATTTTCAAACATTGCACAGTCATTAAAAATTCACCCTATATATTTATAGGGGTGCATGGATTAAAAAGCTGTAAGGTGTATCTTTATCAGCAACACCATAACTATCATAATCAACACAGTCATATGATATAACATTGAGTGTAGGCGGTCATGCTTCACCATCTCACACCATCACCAGTCTTGGATCACAGCCATGTGCTCAAGCCACCGAGATTTCTATCTCTTTACCTTATTCTGTCTCTTTTCCCATTAAGTTTATCAGTTGTAAAAATGTTTCAAATTTATTTCTCATCATAGTGTGTTCAAAAAACGCATTAACTGTCTACGTCGCTAATTAATTTAAAGGTTTCATGTGTTTCTTGAAGGAAGTTTCTTTGTTTTTCTAGCCGTTCATAGTATTATTTGCATTTTCTTAAGATGCCAATTAGCTGTATAAAGCATCTAAATTACTTTTTGACAGCCATTTATTGTTAATTTATTGAACATCATACTCATCATTTTCTATTTAATAGTGGTATTTGTACCTCGAGTTTAAAGATAATTTACTTTGCCCCAATCATTGTATATGTTGTCCTCATCACTTTATATTTAATGATGTTGTCATTTGCGTCTCGGGATTATACGCAGCCTATACTGGATACCTGGAACTATCACTGGAAGTAAAGGTAGCCCATGTTATAATGACCGCATCACTCATCGAATGCCGGTTCGTCTATAAAGCTATGGGGTTAGCATCATATACTGAAACGTGTCCTTTAGTTTCCTTTCTTACATTAGTGCCTCATATTCCTCTTTCACTATCACTCCATTATCTACAACGTATTGGACTGACCCGGTCAATGAACCATACACCTTGTTTATAAACAGCCTATTAAAAAGAAACAGAAACATAAAAATAAGACACATTAGCGCTGTTTGACCAAGCAATAAATAGCAAAACCACCTGTTGCTCACTTCTTCCATAAGAAACCCCAAAATCAAAGGAATGAAAATACTTCCAACAGCCGAAGTTATGCAAATGCTTGCAGATACCCGAGATGTGACTTTTAGCAACTCAGTTTCTGCCCAGGAAAATGCTGCCGGAAAAACACTAGACATTCCAAGACCTGCCATTGCCGTAAATACAACAATAGGCACAATTACCCCAAATACTACGCTAATAAAGAACCCAGTATATGCTGAAAGCATCAACAAGACACATATTGATAACAACTGTACAGAAGATAATACTTTTGTTACAAAGATCATTATAAATCGCGACAAGGCAAATGACAACCAGTATACAGTAAATATATATGCAATTTCTGATGTTGTCATAAAATCAAATTCATTTATCAGAAAAGACATAAGAAAACTTGAAAAAGTATATTCAACCCAACAATACAACAAGATAAAAATGCATAAAATTATTAGTATGAATAGATGAAAACAGCATGGAAGTTTTCTATGAGTAATGTTGGTATTTCCGACTTGGTCCTGGTTGTTGTGGATGTTAGGCGAACGCTGCTTGATAAGCAATACAATAAAAGGTATACTAGCTAAGATCAAGAACACACCGGACACAAAAAATGCATAATGTACGTTCGTTGTCCGGGGATCAGGGGCAATATGTAAGTCGGAAGAATTGGCAATTATCACATTATCTGTGTCTGTTTCATTTCTCATAATTCGTTTGGCAAGAAAGGGCTCCGTGTACAAGACAGCTACAACCCCACCAAGAGCATATGCAAAGTGCATAATCTGCATCAACACTTTTCCTTCACTCCCCCACATCTTCATTTGCCATGTGTTTCCAGCTGAAATATAGAATACAAGTGCTTTATAGAATACAAGTGATGCATATATGTCTTGCTGTTTAAATGTGGGTGAAATTAGATGCAATGTATGTTTTCGTGTTTTGTTCACTTTTATAGTCACTAACTTTTACAGCGTTATAAAAGTACATTGCACACTTTTAACTTGAGCAAGACGTTATAAGACATTATATATATGTTGGTCTTATTATCTATATAAAGATATTTTAAGAATGTTTTAGCGTACCCTGATTAAATTAAATAGTTTTTATTATTCACATTAGAGCACATTTCGGTTTTTTTGATTTAAGACTTATGTTATACTCCAGCATTGTAAGTGATATTTTAGGTCATTTTATTGCAATGTTGTGCATTTTGGTCATAACTACATTCTGCAAACATTATATTCCAAGTGAAAGTGATTTTCTGACTTAATAAGAAATGTTTTTTGCTACGAGATATGGTTAATTTACAAACAAAGAATTGGATAAGACTGGATAAGGTTGTGTGTGTGTGTGTGCGTGTGTGCGTGCGTGTGCGTGTGCGTGTGCGTGCGGTGTGTGTGTGTGTGTGTGTGTGTGTGTGTGTGTGTGTGTGTGTGTGTGTGTGTTTGGTTGCCAACGCTCGCTTTGAACTGAAGCGTACTTCTAATGCACTCGACTGATTTTTGAGTGTAAATTAGCTTTCTCTATTACCATTGTCCCTGGCGCATCAGGCGAACCCACTCCGACTTCTGATGTACTTGTAATTTATGTCCCAAATTTAAGAACTGGGGATAAGGTATTTTATTCAGGTAAAGTCAAGGGTCCATGGCCGAGGGGTTAGCAGCTTTCTCCGCTATCCCCGAATATTCTCCTCACGTGACGCGACGAGAATTAGCAGTGGTTCGAATCGCAAAAGTGACTTATGAGAGTATGGAGCCGGTCGCTCAGAAAGTCGTGGCGTGCTGATGAGCGTAATCTAGCCTAGGAATCAACATACAGCTGAAAGATGCTGGTGTTGACCGCAATATCCTGAAACAGGATGGAAACGCGGGAAAAAAAAAAAAAAAAAAAGTCAAGGGTATCGATTTTTCTTATACCTAAACTTAATTTGCACATAAATATGGCATTAAGATAATCTTAGATGACTCATCAACATGAGCATGATGCAATTTGAGAGAAAACCACTGGAGCATAATACGTTGCAAAATTGCATTGTGTCACTGCAGTCTCGCAATGTATGTGTGTCACACCAGTGGCGGCTAAGATGCCTAAAGCAAAGCCTTCAACAAATAGTAAGTTGAGAACATTTTGTGGAAGAGTTTGAAGAGCAGCATTCTAATTGCAATGTCGACGTATTATTTTGAAAATTGTGCGAAGTATAAGTTGCAGAGAAGCTGTTTCATGTGCAAACACACTGCAGCACCTCGATACACAAGAGCAGTGTGGCCGGAAATGCTGAATCAGCGAGCCAGAAACAATCATCGTTCCAAAATGAAGATAGTCTATATCAAGTGAAAGATCAGCGCTATCCAAGGACCTGTGTGAGAACACGGTGTATGCCGAGACCAATTATCGTAAATAAACGCAATCACCAGCAGTAAATCAGTGTTTAGAGAGGTATATCAATCATTGTCATGTGTCAGGTCTTAGTCAGACATGACTGAGATACCGTATGACAGTAGATCTGCTTTCTGTTAGTGCCGAATGTTGGACGGCGCTTACCAAACCCGACATCCCACATTGTGCCAACGGCTTCGGGCGAAAAGAGCGCAATTGGGAGGGTAGAAGCCTTATCCTGGTGCGAGGAAATGCAACCTAAAGGCAAAATGTCATGGTAGGGCAGACCAGGCCCTAAGCCTTGGTTGGCAGCTGGTCTACTATCGAAGCTCCGACAGGCGGACAGTTAGAGCATTGTTTTGCTGATATGGCAGCTTCTGCAGCTTATCTTGTTCCAGATGTATTGGTGTTACCATTCACCTGTGTTACTGTGAGGTGTTACCTTTCCTCTGGAGTGAACTAGGCAGGCCTAGCTGCATGAGCAACACGTAGTCTATATTTTAGCCCAAGCTTTATGCAGCATCCATCCCTGGTCTTAACCGATCTCGGGGAGCCACGGGTTGCCTCTGACGGTGGGAGACACCTACAAATGTCACTGATCAGCAACCGACCGCCTTATGCTGGGCAGCCCCTGGCCAATTGGGTGCTGATCCGCCACAGCCTGCCTGCTTCAATGGGTGCTTGGGGCTAGGACAAGATCTGAATCACAAGCTGTAATACCAATCCACCAGGTAATACAGAAACAGAAAAATAGAACCCTCAAGCTATGGCTTGGAACCTGGAACGCAAGAACTACGTGTCCAGGATTTTCCACTGACCTTATGAATATTGACGATGTGAGAAAAACGGCTGTCATTGATGCCGGACTCAATCGTCTTAACATTGATATTGCTGGCCTGCGGGAGACTCGCCTCGCTGAGGAAGGGTCACTCAGGGAAAACAATTACACCTGTTTTGGAAAGTTAGAGGACAGGCAGAAAAAATGCAGCATAGTGTGGGCTTTGCAGTGAAGAATTGTGGGATTTATTGAAATTCCAGCAGGAGGTAATGAAAGACTATTATCCCTACGCTTGGCAACCTCTTGTGGTTTTGCCACATTATCACTGCATATGAACCGACACTCACTTCCTATGATGATGTGAAGGATTCGTTCTACAAGGAGTTAGGCTGTGATCAAAGGCAGTTCCAAAGTCCGACTACATTTATATGCTCGGTGATTTCAAACTCGTGTGGGCAAGGACTCGAGTTCATGGCCTTTGTGCCTTGGACAATTCAACATCGGTCGCATGAATGAACATGGACAAAGGCTGTTGGAGCATTGCACCAGAAATGACCTATGTATCACAAACTTTTTTTTTAAACAAAAGAGCTGCATAAGGTCATATGGAAACCACACTCCATTACATCGTCGGCCATCAGTAGACTCGATGCGCTATCGAGAACAAGTCTCCTAATCAGAAGCCGGTCGCGTATTAAAAAATGTCACGTTACAAGGATAACTCCCGAAGACACCCGACGTTCAAAATGAGCAGCGTGAAAGCCGCCAAGACTTATCAAGATGATGAAAGAAGACAACATGTCTGCTAGCCGCAGCACATCGGCAGAACGTGAAGAAACATTACAGGAAGATACCACTTCTACACCAAATGAAGCCGCTTGTCGCTCAACCGACGTCAGAGACTAAAACCAGTCTTTCTAACTGTAGAAAATGAGCTTGTAAGTGAAAGCAGCACCCTCTCGAGGTGGAACTACAAGAAAGCAGACTGGGCAGTGTACAAGCATCGCACCAGCATACTGGTTAGAAACCTGAACACTGAGAAAGACATAAATAAAGTAGTTGAAGAGTTTGGGAAATGCATACTACAGGCAGCGCGAGAAACAGTACCAAGAGGAGCCCGTAAACAATATAAACCTTACTGGAGTAGTGAACTGGAACAGGTGCATAATGATGTGGAAGTATGTAGAAAGCAAGCAGAGGCCACACCCAGCCAAGAGCACCACAATAAATTCCAGCATGCAAAAGCTAAATTTCAAAGGGCCAAGCTGCAGGCTAGACGAAAAAGCTGGCAGGAAAAAACAGAGTCTCTGAACTTTGAAAGAGACACAAGGAAATTGTGGAAGCTAATAAAACAACTTAACGATGAGGGCATAGGGAGAAACTCAAAAATTGCACTACATAAAGATGGAAACATCTTAACAAGAAAGCAAGCAGCTGACCATTTTGCGGACTCATTCGCACAAGATAACAATATCAACATCAGTCCAGAGAAACAACAAGAGATTCAAGAGAAACGGCAACATACAGGACAGAAGGAAATAGTACATGAGGTTCTAGAGGCACCCATCACAATCAGCGAACTGGAGCTAGCCATATCAAAACTGAAAATGAGAAAGTCACCAGGAGCTGATGGTATCTCCAATGAAATGATCAGGAACCTAGGAATAGAGGCCAAAGCAAAGCTGTTGCAGATCTTCAGTAACAGTTGGACCTTAGGCAGTGTTCCACAAGCCTGGAGAGAAGCAATCATGATACCCCTCCTAAAATCAGGGAAAGATAGTTCCATTGCCTCTAGCTACAGACCAATTAGCCTCACCAGCTGTCTCTGCAAAACACTGGAGCGCATCATCAATCACAGACTGCAGTGGTACATTGAAAGTAAAAACATCCTTGTGCCACAGCAGGCTGGCTTTAGGCAGTGCTACTCTACGGTAGATCAGACAGCCTACCTCTCTCAAGAAACTGAGGATGCATTCCAAGAGAAGAAGCTTGTGCTTGCGGCATGGATAGATCTGAAGAAAGCCTTTGACAAAGTCTGGAAAGAAGGTCTGTTGAAGAAACTGAGAAACTGCAAAGTCAATGGAAGAATGTACAAATGGGTGAAAGCATACTTGCACAACAGAAGAGCCCGAGTACAGATAGACGGACTAAAGAGCAAGAAAGTACTACTGCGTCACGGAGTTCCCCAGGGCGGAGTATTGTCCCCCACACTCTTTCTAATCTTCATCAATGATCTCGTTGCTAATCTA
The DNA here is from genome assembly GCA_014155875.1 of Cepaea nemoralis. Classification (NCBI taxonomy): domain Eukaryota; kingdom Metazoa; phylum Mollusca; class Gastropoda; order Stylommatophora; family Helicidae; genus Cepaea; species Cepaea nemoralis. The sequence goes on along the minus strand of JACEFZ010004964.1, from coordinate 97,728 downwards.
CGGCATGGAATTAAAGCCGCAATGTATGCTGATGACCTGGTTCTATGGAGCACAAATGAACATGCATCAGTGGCCACCAGATTACTACAAAGAGCTGTAGGTACATTTGTTGCATGGGCAAATAGATGGTGTGTCAGCATAAACACTGACAAGTGCAGCACCACCCTATTTACCCTCTCTCCAAAACAAAAGGCAGGGACCATCCAGATAAATGAAACACCCCTACGAGAAGATAAAGAACCAACATACCTTGGAGTAACATTTGATGGCAGGCTGACATGGAGAAAGCACATCAACAAAGCAGTAGCAAAAGCCAGAAGGAAAATAGCCATCCTGAGAAAGCTAAGTGGAACCACATGGGGAGCCAGTGGGAAAATACTTAGCAAAGTTTATCAACAGAGCATACGACCAAACCTGGAATACGGGTCAACTGCATGGTGTTCGGCAGCAAAAACCACACTACAAGAGCTGGACAAAATGCAAAATCAAGCACTTAGAGTCACCACAGGAGGGATGAGATCAACCCCTATAGTAGAAATGGAGAAAATGGGGAGGACACAAGAACTGAGTGAGCGCAGAGATACGAAAACGCTAATACAAGCAGAAAAGTTCCTCAGCTTGCCAGGCCACCCTATGAAGAACAGATTTGAAAACCTAGCTTTGGGGCGGTTGAAAAGAAGTAGTTTTATCCACCAGGCCAAACGACTCTGCAGAGAAACCACCGATCTGCCCACAGTTGGTATCCCCCTAACAACTATTCCAGAGCGAACTCCATGGAAAGATGAGCATAGACTATCATTACAAATCCAGACAAAAGTGAGAGGAATATTTGACAAGGAAGATCAGAACAGTGTGCAGCGCAGAACAGCCACTCTCAGCTTCCTTGATGAAGAATACCCACATGACCTCTGGATCCGAGTCTACACAGATGGGTCAGCACAAAATGCTGTTCGACATGGAGGAGCGGGAGTGTACATAGAATACCCAAATAATACCAGGGACACAGCTAGAGTACCGACAGGAAAGTACTGCCATAACTACGATGCTGAAATTGAGGCAATCAAGATAGCAACAGAGAAATTACTAAATACCAGCAATGGTACACAACCTGTGGTGCTATTGACAGATGCAAAATCAGTACTCGAGGCGCTCCTGTCTGGGAAATTGCCAGTACTAAGGACACTACTTTCTGAACTTAGCAGTCAGCATAAGGTCACCATACAGTGGATACTATCCCACTGTGGAGTACCCGGGAACGACAGAGCTGATCAATTGGCTAAGGAAGGAGCCAAAGAAGAACAGCCTGATGTGCCTGTAACATACCACCAAAAGAAAAGAATGATCAAATCAGTCAGAAAGCCACCAAAACCATGCTCAAGATGACTACCACTGTTATGGATAGACCAGAACAAGTCATTATTCTGCGCCTCAGAACAGGGCACAATAGATTACGCAACCACATGTATACAAAATTCAAGATTGGTGAAACAGCCATGTGTACATGTGGATTGGCGTCGCAGACAGCAGAGCACATACTCCAAGACTGCCCAAAATATAACATATCTAGGCAAACCTTCTGGCCTAGAGAGACGACAGTGGAAGATAAACTCTATGGACCGCTGTGTGAACTGAAAAAGACAGTTCAATTCATACAAGAGACAGCACTGCAGTTATAGACATATTTCAAGTGAACGAAAGAAGAAGAAGAAGAGACTAAAACCTTAACTGTAGCCAGCAGCAGCCGTCAAGTTTTCAACAACACCAAGACGAAGCAGCCCTGTTTTCCAAAGACCTCCACATCGGAGGAAACCACAACAACTGAGGACTTCACTGGCAAATTACTGCTAAAACAGACAAGCGTGGGAGAAGCCAAACTGTCGGCGCGACCAACAGACAACATAATCAGTCTGTTGGAAAACGAGCTGGGAAGAAACAGCATCTACCAGATGCGCAAGACACCTGATGGAGTAGTGGTCTCCATCAACAAAAACCCAAAGACCACAGCACTGATGCAGAAGATTGCACAAGGAAAGAATGCCGACATCAAGCTACCCCATGGCATCACAGTAGAAGCCACCCGACACAGCATGATGAAACGTTGGGTTATTAAACTAGTCAAGACCCATCTCACCAACGACTAGATCAGGGAGATGCTGACAAGGCAGAACAAGAAACTCAAGATCACCAACCCTGAGAGGATCATCGGCAAGAATAACATCCCCTCCACAGTCGTCATCGTAACACTGGAGGTCCGACTGATCCCTCAATTTATCAGATGGGACAAGAGAGACCAAGTTCCAGAGCACTATATACCGAGAGTGCTGCAGTGCTCTAAGTGCCGGAAGTTTTGGCACACCCGTGCCACCTGCAAAAAGTGAGGTTGAGGTTTGCAGATACTGCTCTGGACCTCATCCATACAGTCAGTGCCAGCATGCAAAGATAGACAAGGACTTCAGGAGGCCTAACACTAACAGAAAATGCGCCAGTTGCCTCGGCAACCACGGCGCCAGGTACCTCGGCTGCCCCTGCCACCAAGACAGCAAGGAAGCTATGAAGATCGCCATCAAAACTAACCTGCCCTATAAAGCGGCTAGGAGGCAGTACGAGGCCACCAATCGACTCACAAAAAGCTACAAAGCACAACTGGAAGGTCAACTGAAGGACCTGCGATCAAAGTTCAACAGCATGGAGGAAGAAACAGAAAAGACGCAAGAGACTCAGATAACAGCCGCTCAGCGCATCCTGGACGAAACGAAGCAAGTTCAACAGAAGATTGAGCAGGATGTCGCGCAAATGGCTGCTATGAAGGCGGAGACAGAAGAAAGGCTATCAAGCATGGAAGAAGAAAAAGACAAGACGCAAGAAGCACAGATAACCGCCGTTCAGCGCATCCTGGACGAAATGAAGCAAGTTCAGCTGAAGACTGAGCAGGATGTCGCGCGAATGGCTGCTATATAGGCTGAGACTGAAGAACAGCTATCAAAAATTCAAGAAGTGAAAGAAAAGACAAAAGAAACTCAACAAGAAATATTAGAACTGCTCAAGACCCAGACAGCCACACCCTAACCAGAAGATGCAAGAACACAGACAGAAGTAGAAGCAACAGATGAAGCATGATATCCCTCAGAACCAAGATAGAACTTGTGAACACTGAGAAGATTCGAAGGCAACCCAAGACGGGGAAATAGGAGGAACACCAGGAGAGACGACAACTGGTAAAGCTCCCTGAAGGAAACAGCACCATCTGATGGGGTGGGCACACAACAACTGCAGGCCTGAACAAGTGCGCCACTCTGGCCAGACATGAAAAACCTCATCTTGAAAGAAACGAGCGCAATCAACCCATCAGAAGCCGGAAAGCTGACAACAAGCAGCCCAAAGTACAAAAGACAAACTACAAGCTACATCATAAATACCTCAATTATAGCCAAGTCAAAAACTCGAAGGCTGACAGGGGGTATTCGTACCAAAAATTGGATTGGATTGGACATATGGAAACATCCAAGATCCGGCCATTGGCATCAGCTGGACTTCATCATCACATGGAGACATTATCTGGACAAAACATCATTAACTCGAAGTTACCACAGTGCTGACTGTGATACGGATCATTCTTTGGTTGCTGCAAGGGTTAGACTGAGACCTAAGAGAATCTACAAAGCTAAACACAAATCTAGCCCCAGGATTAATATTATTAACACCCACGAACCTGATAAGTGCTTTGAGTTCCAACAACAACTTCAAGACGCTTTCACTGATACATCAGAAAATTGTACAGCAAGTGAAAAGTGGGGGTAAACTTAAGGGAAATATATAAAACAGCGGTAGGAGTTTACGGCACTTTGGACCATAAGTGTCAGGACTGGTTTGCCAGACACTGCAGCCCTTGACTCATAAAAGGAAGATAGCTCGCTTAAGAAACAAGGAAAGAACTACGCGTAACACTCTCAGTGAGCTGAAGCAAGCTAGGAAGGATGTGCAAAAGGCTGCCGGGCAGTGTGCAAATGATTATTGGATCAAGTTATGTGAGTTAATTCAAAATGCAAGTGATAAGGGAAACATCAGAAGCATGTATGAAGGGATAAACAAAGCCTGTATTCCGATTATCAAACGAAGTGCACCACTGAAAACCTTGACTGGAGAAATCACCACTGATAAGAAACAGCAGATGGATAGATGGGTAGAGCACTATTTGGAGCTATAATCAAGTGAGACCAAACTAGCGATTGATGCCCTCAACGCCATAGAGGCCGTGCCAACTCTTGACCACCTGGACACACTTCCCACCATAACAGAAGTTAGTTAGTTACTTAGTTAGTTAGTTAGTTAGTTAGTTAGTTAGTTAGTTAGTTAGTTAGTTAGTTAGTTAGTTAGTTGGTCGAGGTTCCAACTTCATGGCAACGGGTCGTCCCATTATGCTCCGTTCCGGTGCCAGTGAATATGACACAAAATGCTCCTCACTGTCCAATATGAAAAGTGGAACAGACAGGAGACTCGGCAATCCAACAGCGTGCACAGGTACACTATGCATAATGCCGCCGCTAGAATGCCAGTACAAAAGTCATCCACGAAAATTACAGTTCATCGTCGATGGAATCGGCAGTCACCAGAAAGACTTCATTGTCTCGGATTTTCTCACATGGCTCGGTCTCTTTCAGCACGGCAACCCGCAGAAAGCGCTGCACAAAGCACGAACTCCGTAGCTCCAGCGTCGACTCCCAGGAGTCTAATGAAAAAATGCACTCGTGAAACGAAAAGGCAAATCAGTCAATTCAGCAACAGCCGGTAGCCATTGTTCCTAACATGCAGTTCACTCTACAAACAAAAGCGGACAGATTCTTCTTCTTTCGTTCGTTTGAAATATGTCTATAACTGCAATGTTGTCTCTTGTATGAATTTAACTGTCTTTTTTAGTTCACTCAGCGATCCATAGAGGTTATCTTCCACTGTCGTCTCTCTAGGCCAGACGGATTGCCTAGACATGTTGTAATTTAGGCAGTCATGGGGTATGTGCTCTGCTGTCTGCAACGCTAGTCCACATATGCACATGGCTGATTTACCAATCTTGAATTTTGTATACATGTAGTTGCTCAGTCTATTGTGTCCTGTTCTGAGGCGCATAATAATGACTTGTTCTGGTCTGTCCATAATGTGGTAGTCGTCTTGAGCAGGTTTTGGAGGCTTTCTAACTGATATGATCATTCTTTTCTTTTGGTGGTATGTAGCGGGCACATCAGGCTGTTCTTCTTTTGTTCCTTCCATAGCCAATCGATCAGCTCTATATGTAACGGGCACGTCAGGCTGTTCTTCTTTTGTTCCTTCCATAGCCAATCGATCAGCTTTGTCGTTTCCAGGTATTACACAGTGGGATGTTATCCGCTGTATGGTGACCTTATGCTGACTACTAAGTTCAGAAAGTAGTGTCCTTAGTACTGGCAATTTTCCAGACAGGAGCGCCTCGAGTACTGATTTTGCATCTGTCAATAGCACCACAAGTTGTGTACTATGGCTGGTATTTAGTAATTTCTCGGTTGCTATCTTGATTGCCTCAATTTCAGCATCATAGTTATGGCAGTACTTTCCTGTTGGTACTCTGGCCGTGTCCCTAGTATTATTATCTTATATTTACACTCCCGCTCCTCCATTTCGAAGAGCATTTTGTGCTGATCCATCTGTGTAGACTCGGATCCAGAGGTCCTGTGGGTATTCTTCATCAAGGAAGCTGAGAGTGGCTATTCTGCGCTGTACACTGCTCTGTTCTTCCTTGTCAAATATTCCTCTCACTTTTGACTAGATTTGTAGTGATAATCTATGTTCATCTTTCCATTGAGTTCGCTCTGGTATAGTTTTCATGGGGATACCAACTATGGGCAGATCGGTGGTTTCTCTGCAGAGTCGTTTGGCCTGGTGGATAAAACTGCTTCTTTTCAACCGCCCTATAGCTAAGATTTCAAATCTTTTCTTCATAGCGTGGCCTGGCAATCTGAGAAACTTTTCTGCTTGTATTAGCGTTTTCGTTTCTCTGCGCTTTCTCAGTGCTTGTGTCCTCCCTATCTTCTCCATCTCCACTATAGGGGTTGATCTCATCCCTCCTGTGATGACTCTAAGGGCTTGATTTTGCACCTTATCCAGCTCTTGTAGTGTGGTTTTTGATGCTGAACACCACGCAGTTGACCCGTATTCCAGGTTTGGTCGTATACTCTGTTGATAAACTTTGCTAAGTATTTTCCCACTGGCTCCTCATGTGGTTCCGTTAAGTTTTCTCAGAATGGTTATTTTCCTTCAGGATTTTGCTACTGCTTTGTTAATGTGCTTTCTCCATGTCAGTCTGCAATCAAATGTTACACCAAGGTATGTTGGTTCTTTATCTTTTCTTAGGGGTATTCATTTATCTGGATGATCACTGCCTTTTGTTTTGGAGATAGGGTAAATAGAGTGGTGCTGCACTTGTCAGTGTTTATGCTGACACACCATTTATTTGCCCATGCAACAAATGCATCTACAGCTCTTTGTAGCGATCTGATGGCCATTGATGCATGTTCATTTGTGCTCCATAGAACCAGGTTATCAGCGTACATTGTCGTTTTAATTCCATGCGGTAGATTAGCAACAAGATCATTGATGAAGATTAGAAAGAGTGTGGGGGACAATACTCCGCCCTGGGGAACTCCGTGACGCAGTAGTACTTTCTTGCTCTTTAGTCCGTCTATCTGTACTCGGGCTCTTCTGTTGTGCAAGTATGCTTTCACGCATTTGTACATTCTTCCATTGTCTTTACAGTTTCTCAGTTTCTTCATCAGACCTTCTTTCCAGACTTTGTCAAATGCTTTCTTCAGATCTATCCATGCAGCAAGCACCAGCTTCTTCTCTTAGAATGCATCCTCAATTTCTTGAGAGAGGTAGGTTGTCTGATCTTCCGTAGAGTAGCACTGCCTAAAGCTAGCTTGCTGTGGCACAAGGATGTTTTCACTATAAATGTACCACTGCAGTCTGTGAATGATGATGCGCTCCACTGTTGTGCAGAGACAGCTGGTTAAGCTAATTGGTCTGTAGCTGGAGGAAATGGAACTATCTTTCTCTGATTTTAGGAGGGGTATCATGATTGTTTCTCTCCAGGCTTGTGGAACACTGCCTAAGGTCCAGCTGTTATTGAAGATCTGCAACAGCTTTGCTTTGGCCTCTGTTCCTAGGTTCCTGATCATTTCCTGATCATTGGAGATACCATCAGCTCCTGGTGACTTTCTCATTTTCAGTTTTGACATGGCTAGCTCCAGTTCGCTGATTGTGATAGGTGCCTCCAGAACCTCATGTGCTATTTCATTCTATCCTGTATGTTGCCATTTCTCTCGATTCTCTTGTTGTTTCTCTGGACTGTTATCTTGTGCGAATGAGTCCGCAAAATGGTCAGCTTCTTGCTTTCCTGTTAAGATGTTTCCGTCTTTATGTAGTGCAATTTATGAGTTTCTCCCTGTGCCCTCATCGTTAAGTTGTTTTATTAGCTTCCACAATTTCCTTGTGTCTCTTTCAAAGTTCAGAGACTGTTTTCTCCTGCCAGCTTTTCCGTTTAGCCTGTAACTTGGCCCTTTGAAATTTGGCTTTTGCGTGCTGGTATGTATTGTGGTTCTCTTGGCTGCGTTTGGCCTCAGCTTACTTTCTACACACTTCCACATCATTATGCAACTATTCCAATGCACTACTTCAGTAGGTTTTATAATGTTTACGGGATCCTCTTGGTACTGTTTCTTGTGCTGCCTGTAGTATGCATTTCCCAAACTCTTAAGCTACTTTATTTATGTCTTTCTCATGGTTCAGGTTTCTAACCAGTAAGCTGGTGCGATGCTTGTACATTGCCCAGTCTGCTTTCTTGTAGTTCCACCTCGAGAGGGTGTTGCTTCTTGAGAGTTAGAGGTGAGAAGGAGCGGACAGATGTAAAAGCATTCCACATTGCCATGAGTCAGCTCAGCTAGAAAATCGACGGACAACAATTCAGAAACTAGTCGGTATTAGTGACGAATATTCAGTCATTTTGAAGAAAGGACACGAACAAATAGACGGCTAAATTTAAGAGCCAATCAGATAGCAAGCTCATGTCACGTGATGGAAGGGGAAAGCACAGAAAGCCGCAGACAGAAAGTCAGTCTGCTGAGAACCGCCATCGCTACCACTTCACATTAAACTGAGAGCCAGCGCTAGGAAATGGAGATGAGAACAAAGAAATCGTCCATCAGGAAAGTATGTCAAGAGTTTTACGAGATAGTTTAGTCGGCAACAACTGATATATGATTGCTAGTAGATACGCCATCGCAACCAGGCGATTGAGTACACTACATCAAAACGAACGAGCCCAGCTGTATTGTTTGGGGGGGGGGGGGGGGGGGGGGGGGGTCGACAGCCCTGTGAGGATCCAAGGTCAACTTGAGCCGTAAGGTTGTAATTAGTGTAGTTACAATCATTTGTCAGAGAATTTCTGTAGCAACTAGTCATGACGAGAGGCCGTGGAGTGTAGGTTGGCCAGGGGGTAGTGGGAACGTGTAACAGCTTAAAGAGCAGGCGTAACTATGGCTGACTTTGTGTGGCGAAACGCCAGTGGCTCATGTCCTCATGCCTTCCTCAGTTCTCTTGTTCGCTCAATCTCCATGAAAGATAGTTCTTTGGGATACCTTCATAACACAATCTTTACATGGAGCGAGTAAATATATGTTTGGTTCTTTCGGGTAGACCCGATGGAGCGCCCTGCGCCAAATGTGCACTGGTGCGGCTTCTGGAGGATTCATGTCCGTTTCTACTGATCGTTATCTACTGCCTAGTGTCAAGAGTCCAAGTTAAAGATTGCGACATTCTAAAGGCAGAATACTGATGGCATAAGAAAGGTAATCTTAGGTTGTAATTAGTTTTGCACTTATAAATCTCTATTGTCTTAAAGACTGAGAGGATATGGCGAAACAGCAGTCTTGCCATATTGGGAAGGGGTGACCGTTAGCCAATCTGGCTACGCGTCTTGATCTTGGCATGGCAAGGGAACACATCTGAAGAATAAGTAGTTACCAAATGATATCGCTGGTTCTTGGCAGCTGATGGACGAGTGATATCTTTCTTCCTACGGCTTACCGTTACTTAGTAGCATCTCTCTTTTAAATATAAGCACATTAGATAGCTACGGTGTGCCGGAAGGAGGGAAGCGCTCCTTGGGGATGGGGTCCACCAATCTATGATCTATCTTCTTGAGCCTTCTGACTGCATATCCCTGACCGGATCCGGAAACAAGCCCCGGATCACGCGTGTGAAGCGGGTGAGTAACCACGCAGCACACACTGGACACGCCAAATTATCACACCGGAATACCACAACGCTACCCATCGTAGGCCATGCTCAAGATTGCCCAATCGCCGCGACTGACATCCGTCAATCGATGTGGACCCGAACGATCAGGACTTCTCACTGGCAAGGAACACCAGGCCTCCTAAATCCAGTGAGCAACGATAAAATTGAATAGGTGCCTAGTATTCTAATAGATAACATGTTGATAGCAATATAATTATCTTTCATCTCATGATGGTAAACTTCTAGCTTCTTAGATGTGATCCAGCCCCGAATTCTTAGACTTGCTTACTCGATGGCCACCAGAAAGTAACCGAATAACTAACTAACTAACTAACTAACTAACTAACTAACTAGCTAACTAACCAACTACCTAACTAACTAACTAACTAACTAACTAACTGCCCCTAACAGCACACTGGCACACATGAATTTCCCAGCTCACAGAGTCGCACCATGCACTCACTCAGTAGCAGGGCGACAGAACCATATACCACCAGCCCAACATGAGGAAATGCGAATGCAAACTGCAGCCCAAAAATAAATACTCCAGAGGCCGTGGCGGTTCAATGCCTAACCGTCATAAATGAACTTGCATCTGGCGAGGCTCTAGTTAAGGATGTGATTACAATAGAGGTTTTTAGGAGTGGGTAAGACACACCCACTTTACAGATCCACCAGCTAATAGAGCTATGCTGGCGAGAAGGACATGTCCCACAGGATTTCAAAGTCTCAAGCATCATAACATTGTACAAGAACAAGGGCGATCGGAGCGACTTTAACAACTATTGGGGTATCTCACTTCTGTGTATTGTTGGGAAAGTATTTGCCAGAACTGTTCTGCGCAGACTTCAAGTCCTGGGAGATCAAGTCAACCTCGAATCACAGTGTGGCTTCCGACAGAATTGGTCTACCATTAATATGATATTCTCATTGCGACAAATGCAAGAAAAATGCTGTGAACAGAATCAGCCACTGTTTATTGCCTTCATCTACATATGATTTGATCAGCCATGAGGGTCTGTCAAGGCACTGAAGAAGATAGCTGTCCACCAACTCTTCTGTTCAATATGGAATCGTTCCACACAGGCATGAAGGGTATAATCAAGTTTGATGGTGCAACTTCAGAAGAGTTTGAAATCAAGACTGGAGTTCAGCAAGGTTGGGTACTAGCTCCCACACTCTTTGGAATATACTTTTCACTTCTACTGAAATATGCCTTTCGTGATCTTGATGGTGGTATATACATTAATTCACGCTTAGATGGCGGTCTCTACAATGCTCAGAGACTGAAGGCCAAGACCAAAATTAGGAGGGAACTGATCAGAGAGTTGATTTTTGCAGATGATGCTACAATTACGACGCACTCTGAGGAAGAATTACAATGTCTGCTATCTGCACTCTCCTGTGCTTCTTCTGAATTTGGTTTAACAATTAGCAAAAAGAAGACACAGATTATATCACAAGGTGCACATGGGGTACCATCAATCTTTATTGACGACGCCGAACTGGAGATAGAAGACCATTTTACATATCTAGGATCAGGGGTAAATAGCAAATTATCCCTTGATCAGGAAATCAACATCAGAATTGGTAAGGTAGCAACAAACATGAACAGGTTAAGAAAAAGAGTCTGGAAGAACAGGAAACTTACTGCCAAAACAAAAGTCCTTGTCTATCAAGCCTGTGTCCTTAGTACTCTTCTTTATGGCAGTGAAGCCTGGTCAACTTACTCACACCAAGAGAAACGTGCGGTGTCTGCGTAGAATACTTGGTATTAAGTGGCAAGACAAAATCACAAATACTGAAGTACTGGAAAAATCAGGTTGTGTGGCGGTTTGTTCCATTCTGTCTTCGTAGACTTAGATGGATAGGACACGTTAGGAGGATGGATGATGATAGAATTCAAAAGGACATCTTTTTTGGTGAAGTACAGATGGGTAAGAGATCTCAGGGTCAGTCTCTACTATGATACAAAGATGTATGCAAGCGGGACATGATTGATACAGGCTTTAATAATGCACACTGGGAGCAGGTCGCCGCTGAACGTGTTGCATGGAGGGCACATTTCAGAAATGGAATGAAGACAAATAAGAAAATAATTGCAGATAGGTCACACACGGAACGATGAGAATAACGATAGTACGTGATGATGAAACTGACCATATGTTCACATGCATCCTCTGTGGACGAACATTTACAGCGTGAATAGGCCTTATCAGACACATTCGCAACCACCATGGTTAGTAGTTATTATATCTTTTTGAAGCACAATGTAACAAATTATCGTCTGTCTAGACGGAAGGTGCCAATATATATCAATCAGTGTCACCACATTGCGAGAAGCTATGTGACTGCTCGTTACAAAGATGTTTTGGCGAGTCCTAAGACAGATAAAAGAACAACTGTGACTCCTGGACTAGCCGAGTAAAATTGTAACCATACACACGACAACGACAATCTATATATATATATATATATATATATATATATATATATATATATATATATATATATATATATATATATATATATATGTGTGTGTGTGTGTGTGTGTGTGTGTGTGTGTGTGTGTGTGTGTGTGTGTGTGCGAGCGCGCGCGCGTGTGTGTGTGTGTATGTGTGTGTGTCCTGATCCACCTGAAGTCTATTCTAAAACTAATTGCTAATATAATTCTCTCTCATTATATGACATTGACATAGACATGACTATACGACGATATTAATGTTTTTCTGTCCTACAACAGGCTGATGGATTAATTTAAAGTACCTGTAAACAAGTTGCAGAAACCACGAAAGCAACAGAAGTGACGAGTAGTGCTGGAGCAACACCCGTTAAAATCAGATGAGTAAACTTTATTTCTTTGATTGCAATTCTTCTTCCTCTTCTGCGTTCATCGGGATGATTTTTTTCGGATGTACTGCGTTGTGCCTGTTTACAGCAGAGCTGCGTTCTTGCGCCGTTAGGCCAACACATCCGACTTCTGCGGGCATTTGTTGACCGGGTTAACCTTCCAGGGGTGATTGCAATTCTAAATAGGCACTCATTTTGTTTTCACGCAGGTAAATTTGATGTACCATTTTGTATCATTACTAAAAGGTAAATAATCAACCAATATATTTCATAATTAATTCCCAAGGGATATAATTTGTTTTGTGTACATAAATATTTTTTTTTTAATTACAAAATGTCGACTCTAGAAAAGTGTATCGAGTTAGGAGAAAAACTAGGTTACACAGGAGATAAGTTAGCACAGTGGAGTGAAAAAACACGTGCAGATAACGTGCTAAGAGAAGAGAAAGAACAAGAACGACAAGATAGAGCTTTAGAACGTGAACAAAAGAAACTAGAATTAGAATCAGCCATCAAACAGAAAGAAATAGAGGCAGCTAACAAAAAGTTAGAAATATAGGCAGCTAACAAAGCAACTGAAGCGGCCATAAGACAGAAAGAACTGGAAGTAGAGACTAAGAAAATTGAGTCAGAAACACAAATGAGAGTAAAGCAATTAGAAATTGATTCTAACGTAGAGATTTCAATGAATAAATTAAAAAGTAGGGAAGAAGAACAGAAATTTACCAAGTTCAAAGGAATAGTAAAGCCCTTTTGTTCTGGAGACTCCATCGACGCATGGACAGAAAATTTTGAATGTTTAATGCAATACCATGACATTGCAAAGGAGAATTGGGCCTTTATATACATGCGAAATTTAGCTTTAGAGCCATTGAAAGTAATAGAAACGATACCTCAAGATTTAAGAAGAAACTATGATTACATCAAACAGAGAATAATGCAACATTTTTCATTAGACACTGCGGGATATCAGATGCAGTTTGCTAAATTAAGCCCAAAAGCTAATCAAACATTCATAGATTACGTCTTAACAACACAAGATGTTTTCACTAAATGGATTAGCTCAGCAAAAGTAGAGAAAAGCTTCGATAAATTAAAAGAGTTAATGATTATAAACAAAATTATAACATCATTACCAACAGCCTTCTCCAAATTTTTACAACAAAGTGATTGTCAGACTATTCATGACATTGAACAAAAAGGTAATACATTTTTCTCAGCAAACAGAGACATCTTTATTCTTAATGATAATCAGAATGACGTAGCAGCTGCTATAAATGTAACAAAATCAAAACCATATCAGAATATGAATAAAGCTAAAGGAAGGTACTCAACATGTAAATATTGTAGATTAGGACACGATTATTACTCGATGTGTGATAAGAACGCTAATTATAAACATCACCTAGAAATGATGATAAACAAGCAGAAAACAAAGCGTACAGAGTACAAAAGAGCTGTTAAATGCTTCTTTTTCCGGGCATTTGGCCACTATTCCTCTAATTGTGAGGGTCGACGCATGCTAAAAGAAGCAAATGCTATTTTTATTGATACCTCTCAGATGAAGATGAGAATGATTCAGAGAATGAAAGCCAGCATGAGAATGTTAATGCTTTAGAGGTTATAGAAGTATTTTACTTGGATGAATGTAACAACTGTAAAAAACTTCATTCAGGCAATATTTTAGAGTGTGGGCACAACATCCCAATCACAAATGAAAGTGCCAACGTCGCCTTAACATCTAAAGGCAAACTAGACTTCCACAAAGGCTTTATAAAGAAACAGCCATGAAAAATCGTTCGCGATAGCGCAGAGACCTTGAATGGGGTCAGAAAAAGATTCATACAAGACAATGACTACATAGGAGACTTTGTGACATGTCGCACATTTGCAGGCAATATTGAAAAATATCCTCTGGCACTGATAGCAATTGACACACCATTCTTATCAGGTCGTGTAATCTACGCGGTATTGGATAACCCGTGCGCAGATCTTATTATTGGGTTTCTTCCCGATGTCAAATATTGTTCCAACAAAGCCATTAAAATCTGTGAACAAAATTATTGCAACAATGAGGCAGTAAAGAAACCTACTGCAAGTGAACAAAATTATAAGTACCAAAGAGAGTACAAACAAGTAAAAACTCCAAGGGAGACTACCAGTGACGAAACTATACAAGAAACAAATAGTGTGCATTATACTTATTCTGCCCAAATTTATGAGGTCAAAGTGACAAATCAAACAGTCACCAAGATTACTGACAAAACTACAGAATTTGTCACCATTTCCAAAGTAACATCACAAGACAACAACCATGCATACAAACAGTATGCAAATAAAACAACGCAAACGTTCACCTTAAGACGAAAACTAAACTTTCCAACTACCGCATACAAACAAACCGCTTTATCGCAAAAACATAAACAACAAACGACTTTTCTCAACACTCAACAGTAGGGAAACAATTTACAAGGTCATCACAGAGTTACCACCCACCAGGTGTACTGACAGCGACAGCAACACTGTCTCTAAGACACACAACGCAACCGACAGAGCTAAACACCCAAATTCACCTAAGTTTAGATCTAACTTGGGCATTCTTCTTACCAGAGGATAATAATTACTTCCCTTAGGTCCTTGACAAAATTAGTACAAACTAATTAAAAGAATACACCACACAGGAGTGGAGGAGGGAAGTATGTCATGGTCCTGTAAGGGACATAAGAAAGGATAGATGTTAGACTAGAGACATGGGTGAGTAAGGGGAATAAGAATAGTCTAGATGCTGAAAGACCGGACTGTACCCATGAAGGACAGTCATCATGAATTGAACTACGCAGTACGCCTAGTCTCAACCCGGCGTATGCGAGACATCTGACTTTCCACGGGTTGCACGAGGGGCAACCACCTCGTGACCACTGGGCAGTCGAGGAGAAGTCAGACGGGCTTGGGACTTGACTGAGAGAGGATGCGTGTCTGAAAGTGTGGCAGGATAGACTCTACTTAGCACTTCAGGATTTGAATAGCTGAACCGTGTGACTTGTGCTTGTGTGTGTGGCCGCGATACGAGAGCGGAGTGGCTTTATTGTATGTATTGCTGAATGATCGCCACATTGTGATATGTTATGAATGTGTGCGAGAACGAACGCTGATGAGACACTATCGTTAATGTGATTATATCCTAATGTAATAAATTATACCTTATTGACTCATGCGTTGACGTCCTCATCTATGCTCGCACTATTTACCTGTCTTGAACCCTTCACCTTTAAATACCTTCTAGACGCTGACAAACCTCTACTGAAGTGGATGTCTATTGATGAAGCCCTAGATGTTGAACGGGAGTATTTAGCTACTATTGTTGGATTTTTAACTGAAGACAGCCCTTGAGGAACATTTCTCCACACTTGTGAAATGTTGGAGTTGCTAAACACTCTACCATTTTTGTGATATTTGACTGTGTTATGATCCTTCTGTGGTCAGACTGGGTGATCAGATTGAATGAAAAATATTATGCTTCTATTAATAGATGCAACCGGCTCTGTGGAGAAGGAAGTTTCCTGCGCAATTCGTAATCCCGCACCCCGCATTCCAGACACCTCTGCGGGCGATTTGAAAACATACCCCCTGATTTTCATACAATGGTATGCGTGCTGGTCGTTCAGAAAGCAGTGGCAAAATACTGAACGTAAACTTGCCAAGTAATCACAAACAATTTTTAAAAAAATACGGGGGTTGACTGTGACGTCCTGTAAAGGATGTGCAATTAACTTTTTTTTTAAATAATTGCAGCTCCTTACATCGTGAAGCCAACCGAAGACCTGAGGACGCAGTATCCAATAATGGTACCGCTAACATGCATTGCATAAGGAAGCTACATTTATGCAGATCCGGGTAGTGATATGATACAAAGAGGAGGCCGCATCAGGCGGCACCGTAAGGGGGCGGTATAAGCAGCGAAATCACAAAACAATTCGAACAATTCAATAATTAAACATCTTTACGCAACGCTTTTCTATAATGGTCTATGTTATTCCGAAATATTGTATACGATTTATGATTATAGCACGCCTTTGCCTAAGTGCTTTCGGTAACCTTCAATTTTTGTGTATAAACAGTAGATGAGGTAGAGAATTCTTCTTCTTTTCTTCTTCTTCTTCTTCTTTCTTCTTCTTCTTCTTCTCTTCTTCTTCTTCTTCTTCTTCTTCTTCTTTTTGCTTCTTCTTCTTCTTCTTCTTCTTCATCAACTTCTGCTTCTATTTCACCTCCTCCTTCTTCTTCTTCTTCTTCTTCTTCTTCTTCTTCTTCTTCTTCTTCTTCTTCTTCTTCTTCTTCCTTCTTCTTCTTCTTCTTCTTCTTCTTCTTCTTCTTCTTCTTCTTCTTCTTCTTCTTCTTCTTCTTCTTATTATTATTATTATTATTATTATTATTATTATTATTATTATTATCATTCTTCTTCTTCTACTATTTCTTCTTCCCCGTATCCTCCTTCTCTTCTACTTTTTCTGCTCCTTCTCCCTCTTCTTCTTCTTCTTCTTCATCTTTCTTCTTCTTCTTCTTCTTCTTCTTCTTCTTCCTCTTTCTCTTCTTTTTCATAATCATCTTCTTCTTCTTCCTCTCTTCTTCCTCTTCTTCTTCTTAATCATCATCATCATCTTCTTCTTCTTCTTCTTTTTCTTCTCTTCTTCTTCTTCTTCTTCTTCTTCTTCTTCTTCTTCTTCTTCTTCTTCTTCTTCTTCTTCCTCCTCCTCCTCTTTCTCTTCTTCTTCGCCTTATTATTTCTTTCGTTCTTCTTCTTCTTCTTCTTCTTCTTCTTCTTCTTCTTCTTCTTCTTCTTCTTCTTCTTCTTCTTCTCTTCTTCTTTTTCTTCTTCTTCTCCTTCTCTTCTCCATCTTCTTCTTCTTCTTCTTCTTCTTCTTCTTCTTCTTCTTCTTCTTTCTTCTTCTTCTTCTTCTTCTTCTTCTTCTTCTCTTCTTCTTCTTCTTCTTCTTCTTCTTCTTCTTCTTCTTCTCTTCTTCTTCTTCTTCTTCTTCTTCTTCTTCTTCTTCTTCTTCTTCTTCTTCTTCTTCTTCTTTTCTTCTTCTTCTTCTTCTTCTTCTTCTCCTCCTCCTCTTTCTCTTCTTCTTCGCCTTATTATTTCTTTCTTCTCTCTTCTTCTTCTTCTTCTTCTTCTTCTCACTTCTCTTCTTCTTCCTCTCTTCTTCTTCTTCTTCTTTCTTCTTCTTCTTCTTCTTCTTCTTCTTCTTTCTTCTTCTTCTTCTTCTTCTTCTTCTTCTTCTTCCTTCTTCTCTTCTTCTTCTTCTTCTTCTTCTTCTTCTTCTTCTTCTTTTCTTCTTCTTCTTCTTCTTCTTCTTCTTCTTCTTCTTCTTCTTCTTCTTCTTCTTCTTATTTATTATTATTATTATTATTATTATTATTATTATTATTATTATTATTATTATTATTATTATTATCATTATTGGTATTATTATTATTCTCATTCTTCTTCTTCTACTATTCTTCTTCCCCGTATCCTCCTTCTCTTCTACTTTTTCTGCTCCTTCTCTCTTCTTCTTCTTCTTTTCTTCTTTTCTTTTCTTTTTTTTCTTTTCTATTTCTTCTTTCTTCTTCTTCTTCTTTTCTTCTTTCCTTCTCCTTCTCTTCTCTTTTCTTCTTCTCTTCTTCTTCTCTCTTCTTCTTCTCCTTCTTCTTCTTCTTCTTCTTCTTCTTCTTCTCTTCTTCTCTTCTTCTTCTTCTTCTTCTTCTCTTCTTCTCTTCTTCTCTCTTCTTCTTCTTCTTCTTGCTCTTCTTCTTTTCTTCTTCTTCTTCTTCTTCTTCTTCTTCTTCTTCTTCTTCTTCTTCTCTCTCTTCTTCTTCTTCTTCTTCTTCTTCTTCTTCTTCTTTCTTCTTCTTCTTCTTCTCTCTTCTTCTTTCTTCTTCTTCTTCTTCTTCTTCTTCTTCTTCTTCTTCTTCTTCTTCTTCTTCTTCTTCTCTTCTTCTTCTTCTTCTTCTTCTTCTTCTTCTTCTTCTTCTTCTTCTTCTTCTTCTTCTTCTTCTTTCTTCTTCTTCTTCTTCTTCTTCTTCTTCTTCTTCTTCTTCTTCTTCTCTCTTCTTCTTCTTCTTCTTCTTCTTCTTCT
Source organism: Cepaea nemoralis (assembly GCA_014155875.1). Lineage (NCBI taxonomy): Eukaryota > Metazoa > Mollusca > Gastropoda > Stylommatophora > Helicidae > Cepaea > Cepaea nemoralis. The sequence goes on along the minus strand of JACEFZ010004964.1, from coordinate 79,441 downwards.
TCTTCTTCTTTTCTTCTTCTTCTTCTTCTTCTTTTCTTCTTTCTTCTTCTTCTTCTTCTCTTCTTCTTCTTCTTCTTCTCTCTTCGTCTTCTTCTTCTTCTTCCTCTTCTTCTTCTTTCTTCTTCTTCTTCTTCCTTCTTCTTCTTCTTCTTCTTCTTCTTCTTCTTTCTTCTTCTTCTTCTTCTTATCCTTCTTCTTCTCTTCTTCTTCTTCTTCTTCTTCTTCTTCTTCTTCTCTTCTTCTTCTTCTTCTCTTCTTCTTTTTCTTCTTCTTCTTCTTCTTCTTCCTCCTCTTCTTCTTCTTCGTCCGGAATGTTATTTCAGACGCAATAGCGTTGTCTATTTACAGCAAAGTTGACGATATTTGAACCTATTTGCCGACACATCCGACATCTTCAGTCATTATTTGGCCTGGTTACTTTCACGGGTGTTTCGTAAAACGTTTGACTCTCACTGTTGTGGTTTTATCCCGATTCCAGCTGGCCTGTTTAGAACAGCCGAAGACATCCCGGTCAGCCCACAGGGGAAGGCAGGGACAGACCATGGGCATTTCCCGCTATCCAAGGAGCCTTCCATAATTGCAGAGTCGACACAAAGCACTGTGGTACTGTGCTCAACCCAGGAAACATCACGTCCTGTACATGGCTACTTAGCCTCACTTCTGTATACTGGGTCTTCCGTTCACTACAGGCTGTTCTTCCAGAAACCAGAGAATGCAGTCTGCAGATGACATCCACACAGTGAGCTTTCGGTTCGGGCTTTCCACATTATGGATTTGCTAGCCAAGCAATATTCCATTTCGTGCCACTGGGACGCTTTTGCCACCGACATACATGTGGCTTGAGGTGTGACAGGCTAAGAATTTCTTCATGCAATTTTAGATGTCAGCGTGAATATGCTTAAAGAAAGCTGCAGTCAACTTGAGCTTGTTGGCATCTCCATAGAGCTTGTCCTCAAACGAAGCAGGTGTGATCCAAAATATCTTCTCTGTTCTGCATATATTGGGCACTCCTGCAGCAAATGGTTGACTGTCATTTAACCAGTTTCACAATTACATTCATCAATATCTCCTATCTTTAGTTTATTGAAAAAATGGTATTTCAACATATTATGTCTTGTGCGAAGTCTAAGATTGCTACTTGTTCACTTCGGTCGAGTTTTTAATATGCATCATCATTCTGGTGGCCTGGATGCTCTGATTCCCACTTAGTTCTCTAAGTGCCTTTTATAAAACTCTTTGCCTCATTGTAGGTTATGTCTATGTCAGGCTGTGGTAGTCGTCCGCCCTCTTTTGCTAGTCTGTCAGCCTCTTCATTTCCAGGTATACTGCACAATGTGATGGGATCCACTGTATTACAACTTTTTTGGTTTTCTGACATAGTCCATGGAGTTCTGCTTTTAGGTTTGAAAGTTCTGTGCTGTGTTTGCTCTTCAGTATTTGGACCTGACTTTGCATCTGTGAAGATAGTTATTTGTTTCTTTTCACTTTCCCCCATCAAGAGCATTTCTGCTGCAGTTTTCAAAGCCTCTACCTCTGCTTTGAAGTTGTTGTTTTTTTTAAATTAGCATATCCTTTACAGGACATCGCTGTCAACATCAGCATCTTTCAGCTGATTGTTGATTTCTTGGCAAGATTACGCTCAGTAGTTTGCCATTGTTTTCTGAGTGGCCGGCTCAGTTATCCCGCTAGTCACCAGCGCGGGTAGAACCGCTTTGAAGTTACTTGAGAATTTTCCAGTTGCAACTGACTGGTTTGTTTTTCCTTAATTTTTTTTTTTTAAAGTTAGGAGAATTCTTCCTCCATTATCTATTGAATATTTGGCTGATCCATCTATATATGCATGGGCCCAGTTGCTATTTGGGTAATGTTTTTTTTTTAAAATGTAATTTAGTCTGCACTGAGGAGGCAAACTATGCCTGGTAAGAATGACTTGCGCGATTAATTAGATTAAAGTTAGGAAGAGTTGCGCTGTTCGTCGACCTCACTCTCTCGCCTGAGTCCATCTGAGTCCAGTGGCAAGACAAGTAAAGACGACTGGAAACGAATACAGGTTCAGTGGATGACCAAGGCGTTCTACGTGCCTTGCCGTGCTCATTACGTTCCACAACGCTTTGCAGGTAAACGCCGTCTTGCCCGTTGAATCATTATGATTGCATCCGCGCAGTCTGCCGAATCCTGTCTTCGCATGCTGGGTAGGCATACCCTAGTTCACCGCTTGGTTTAACACCAAACGGCTACCCATGCCTGGTTTAGCCAGCCTCTCACAGCTGTTGCCCAGGGGTGGCTGCTGTCGCATGCTGACAGCTACTAGGAGCCACAGGCGTGAGCTGGATGTCAGGCTTGAACCAGTGGGGGATGGGTCCTTAAACGGACATGAGAGCCATCCTTACCAAAGGTACTACCAATGCCTGACACCCTGTACCCCCAAGATAATACCTTAGTCTGTAGTCTTCGTCCGTATTCTTTAGCCGAGTGACACCCATTCAGAGGTAGGCAGAATTTTTACTATAGTTAACATACATTATATCTAGATGGAATTGGGATCCCGCACATATCCTGTTACACTAACTCCAATTACGAGGACTTAATGCATAACATGTTCTTCATTTGACAGAATGCAGTTTTTTGCTTGTCCTATTCTGCTATTTATCTCTGGTAATGCTGCATCTTCCTTCTGATGTTATCCGTATGCCATCTAGCCGTTATCAGGCCTCGATAAATCTCACTGTCGATGATCAGCATTCATTTGTACTCACGTTTCTGATATTTATTGTTGCCCTTGGCAAGATGAAAACGCATGTCCACTATGACTAAAACATGTTTAACAGTAAGTTAAATATTAATACACCACTCAACACCAACATAACAACAAAAACAACAACAACAACAATAGAGTGTTGAATAAAAATGTATATACATGCATAATAGTTCCACCAAAGAATCCACATAGTATTCGAATGGAGATCATCAGAGGGTAAATGCTGCAATATGGCAAGATTATTGATGCCACACCTAATCCGGACAACCCAAGGAGCATCAGCAGATGAGAGTTAATCTAAATACAGAGAAATAAACGTGGACAGTTTAGCTTTTTACATGGTAGCCAATAGTAAAGTAAATCTAAATACAGAAAATAATGAATAGTGAGGAACGTGGAAAGTTAAGCTTTTTGCATGGTAGCGAAAGTAAAATAAATCTAAAAACAGAAAATAATGAATATTGTCAAACAAAAATTTGTTTGCTTTTTTGCATGTAGCAAAGTAAAGTAAAAGACCCATTTTCACACCATTTGGCTAGTAGGTATATTGTGCTAGCCCCACAGTTGTAGACCTGACGGCAATCAATGGGTGATTTGATCAATATCACTTGGTCTGCCTTTACTTGGCGCGAAGTTTCATCGCACCCATTCCAGGATGGCTCAACCTGGAAGCTCAGGTCAATAACAACAAATCCCGCATTGAAGATGATTCAAACATATGACTATAGGACCGGCGGGCTAGCGAGTGAAAGTAATAAATATTAAACGTCAATAAACTGTTTTCGTGAATATCTGCAGATATCAATTACAATGCATCATTCTCAACTAAGCAAAACCATCACCATGTTACATTACACTCATTCCCCTTGGCATTTGCTTGAGGTCTGTTGACAATCATCCTCATCACTATAATTTTCCACGTTTGTTGTCAAGTGTCCTGGGGAGGAATACTTGGCGCTCCAGCGCCTGATGGGTGGCACTGGATGGTGTCATTCCGTGTGATTGTGCAATGTCTTTGTTGTCGTTAATCCATTTTCTTCTTGGGTGTCCTCTTGCTCTCGTAGCAGTTCTTCTTTGATGTAGGGCCAGTGCTGGTAGTTGATGGTGTTGCATTCTAACGAGATGGCCAAGCCATTTGATCTTTGTTCTTTCACTATATGTGGCACAACATGTTGATCCCACTGTTTGTCTGATAACATCATTTCCTATTCGGTCTCGGATAGTTAAGTTAGCAGCTCTCCTTAAGCATCTCATCTTACGGGTGTTTATTTTGCGCAAGTGTGATTTGGATCATGTCCAAGTTTGACATTTGTAGCACAGGGTTGGTGTGAAAATGCTATTATTATCTGATGTTTGGCGGACATATGTATGTTTGGATATTTCAGTATGGGTGATAGTTGTTATATAAGCACACTTGTTGTTTTTTTTACATCATTTCGATTTCTCTGCTTATTATGCCATCTTCTGTGATCATACTTCAAAGATATTTGAATTCTTTAACTTGTTCCAGAGATGTGATATTTCTCTGTGTACAATGGCATGTGTGAAACCCGTGGAGGAAATATTACCAACCTAACCCCCAATAACAACCAGTCCACATATTGCTGATTTATGTCAATTTATCTCTTTCGTACCCTTGTCACTCTCATTTTTCTCTCTATGACAATCAGTCTTTATCTATTCTGTCATTATAGAACATTATTATCCTTATTTTGTTTTCTATTGTGTTCTTCTAGAACTTTCTTATCTGTATTTTGTTTTCTATTGTGTCATTCTAGAACTTTCTTATCTGTATTTTGTTTTCTATTGTGTTATTCTAGAACTTTCATATCTGTATTTTGTTTTCTATTGTGTTATTCAAAAACTTTTTATCTGTATGTTGCTTTCAATCTAAACAAATTGCTGAACAGCCAGTTTTCAAAGCCTACGTTGTAATCTCGATTGAAAAAATTTGTGCTTTTCTGTTAATTCACTCAAAACAAAAAAGCATCCCTTACAGGACCTCATTTTCATCGGCCCAGCAATCTCTTCCGATTAAGTGTTCGGTGGCCTGCTTGACTGATCGATGTATGTTTGTTAGTTTTTGGGCCCTCATTGTCGTCGGAGTACTCCGACGACAGTGAGGGCCCTACGGGTCCAAAAATCCGACTACAGTGAGGGCCCTACGGGTCCAAAAATCCGACTACAGTGAGGGCCCAACGGTTTTGGTACTTTTCTCTTAATTCACCCCAAACAAAACAGCATCCCTTACAGAGCCTCATTTGCATCGGTCCAGCAATCACTTCCGGTTAAGTGTTCCGTGGACCGCTGGACCGATCGATGGATATTTGTTAGTTTTTGGGCCCGGAGGGCCCTCGCTGTCGTCGAAGTAACAAAACATCCATCGATCGGAACAGCCGTCCACGGAACTCTTAACCGGAAGTGATTGCTGGACCGATGCAAATGAGGCTCTGTAAGGGCCAAAAATTCATAAAGTATAGGCAAAATATTCTAATACCGTAACATATTCAATTTAAATGTGGTCAGTAATGTGTTTATTTAAATATAGGATAATTCTCATTGTTTCATTGCTCACGGATATCCCTGTAAGTGTATACGTTTCCCACACAGATCACAAGCGGAGAACTTCGGCACATTGCGCGAAATCATACGCATTGGCGTGTATTGAATTCGCTAGTAATTTACCTTATTGAAGACGGCGCCAGAAAGAGAGCACCAGCCATATAACCTCCAGTTTGCACAGTTAAGAAATCCGAGGCCCTTTCGAGGTCTGTTCCAGTTATAATCTGTAGGTCAGTTAGAGTGCTGCCAACCTGACCTATTGATAGACCCTGTGAAGGAATGGGGCCAGTAAAAGCTTTGTTAAATTTTTCTAAATTCATTGAGTACAGAATAATGCATTCACTATAATAGATGTAACGCCGACTTCCTGGCCTAGAGGTTAGCGACTTTTCTCCGTAATCTCGTATACTCTCGTAAGTAACGTGACGACGGTGAGTGAGAATCAGCAGTGGTTCGAATCGCGTCGGTAACTTACGGGGTATGTGAGCCGGCCGCTCAGAAAGCAATGGAAAACTACTGAGCGTAATCTTGCCAAGAAATCAACATACAGCTGAAAGATGCTGATGTTGACAGCGATGTCCTGTAAAGGATATGCAAAACAATAGATGTAACAAAACGCAAGGCGGTTTTCTCATTTTAACCCATACCCAATAAGGTCACTACCCATAGAAATATTTGGTAAACCTGTTCCAGAATAGCTGTAAAAACTGTCTAATTTTATCTGGGAAGTTTCTTGATGTAAAGTTACCTAATACAAATCGTACCGAGGGGGCTTCAATCATTCTCGTGAAGTATAAAGTAGGGTTCATTCAATTTTTCGTAAGTCGTGAAACTAGAAATTTTCGATTTTGTTCCGTACCCGTCAAACTAACTTTTATACCTCTACACACTCGAACGTTATGGACAAACGTAAACGCAGCTGTGTCAATAGCTCTATTAAAAACTGGATGCACCTTCCACGAATTTCTTTCTCATCGGGAAACTTGTAGTCTGCTATTCTTTTTCAAACTCATAACCTAGATTGGGATTAGGATGTAAATAATCTTGAATAGCATCACTTTCTGTTATCCCGGATGGTTATCCGACAATAATGCAGTTGTGTCAGTTATTTTCATGTTTGAAAGTGTAAGGTCCTTATCTGCTGGGCTATACAAATTGTAAATTATGATTTTCACGTCCTTTATCATTATATCAACACCTATAATTTCCGTTTGGTTGTCAGAGATCACAGATACTTCGCTGCAAGGTATTGTGTTTCGTGTAAGTATTAGAACTCCTCCTTTGTGTCCTTTGCGGTCAAAACGTGTGGCCTGATATCCTCTGACTCAGATTCTGTGATTGGGGTTGAGGTGTGTCTCTTGAATGCATGCCACATCTATTCTATCTTTATGAAGACGTTTTATTAGGGAGACTTTCTTGGTAGAAACTCCTTCGGCATTCTACTGTAGTATGTTGAGTGTCCGGGATGTTTGGTCAATAGCTCTTACCTTACTCCTCTGTGCCTTGACTCCACAGCACGGGAAGGTGACCACGAGTAGCATTGGGTTGACCCCCTCGAAACAGGGGGGCCGGCACTATCACCTCCTGATGGGACTTCACGGGATTAGCACCATACTGATACATGTTAATCTGTAGCATCGTAGATTGTTTAAAATTAGTTGCATTGTTTTGTCAAGCCTGTGGCTCAGTACATCCGATTTCGTCAAGTATTTTTTCGGGTGTGCTTTCCCTAGCCTTTGACTGTCCCCAGTCTATCTACAAGGCAGCAGGTGTATGTCTCTCTTCGATTGGTTCCTATCCCTTGACCCGTCGACATGGTAGATAAAGCAAGATCGAAAATAAGTTTAGTTCAACCTCGTAAATGTGTTAAAATTGAGTAAATGCACTTTCACAACAAGGTGAGGTGAGCATATCTTTTCTGAGTCAGCACCATGAGGTACTTTGCCGACTGGTGTAGGCGATCATTTTTCTCTGCATCATGCGACCTTCAACAGCATGTATCAGTTAGCGCGCTCGTTCTTAAACATCCAGTGTGCTGATGCTGAGATTGTGGGTTTAATCCCTACATCGGTGAGTTTGACTAAAATGACTTCTCGTCCTTGACTTGGAGACGTAAATTACATTACCTTAGAAGTCTGAGTGGGTTGGCCTGATGGCGAGGAACATTAGTAATAGGGAAAGCTAATCCACACGCAAAATGCAGTCCGGTGCTACTAGAAGTAGCGTGTATGGATTATGTTCGTGTTCAAAGCAAACGAGCGCCAAAAATAAATTATACCCTTTTGTACCTAGACACAAGGTTGTCAAATATGTTCTTTCGCTGTCTTCCCTAGCCTCAGTTTTTACAAGTCTTTCCAATTGTCACATTGTATTATACCTTTGTATTATAATAATGTGGCTAACAAATTATAACTGCCTCTTTCTGATGTTTGTGATAAGCTGTCTTTTTTGAGTCTTTGCCTCTTTCAAAAGGGTTAGATTATTCATCGTCGCTGCCTGACGAATATTCAGCATTCTTCTGTAAACCATATCTCTGCAGCTTCTAGGCATTTCTTCTTGTTGCTTGTTTAATAATTGGCCATAAGTCACTGCCATATGTTAGAAATGTTCTATGCAATATGCAAGAATTATTTTTCTGTCTTCCAATGACAAGAATTTATTATATAAGATCTTCTTAATTTTATAAAATGCAGTTTTTGCTTGTTTTATTATGTTGTTTATCGCCTTGATACATCTTCCATCTAATGTTATTCATATGCCAATATATCTGCATTTCTACAGCTGTCCTATCTTAATACTTTTTACGTTAATTGTATATTTAGGCACAATCTGTTTCTTTGATATTACCATTAATTTTTTCTTTCTATTATTCTACAACCACAGTATCTTTCAGTTTCTTTAGCTCCTTCTGACTTGTTGTTATCATTAGGGTATCATCGGCATAACGATAGTTATTTGTATTTTAACCACCAGTCTCGATTCCTGACATATTTTCTAATGATCACATAATCTACTCACTGTGCAATGAAAACAAATCTGGAGACAGTACCCATTCTTGTCTGATGCCCTTCTTTATACACTGAAATATCTCTTTCGTAGTTATTTATTCTTATAGCCGCTGTTTGCTGTCGCATGTGTTCTTTATTAATTGCAGATCTTCGCAATCGGGATTGAATTGTTCTAATAGTTTGATTACTTCCACATGTTTCACGTTATTAAGCCCTTTTGTGTAGTCTATGAAGCAAAAGTACACATCTGTTTTCACTTCTATAGAACTCTTTTAATAATGTCAGGTGAATGTATATGCCACTGTTTGTGCCATCTCTCCCCCTACAAATTAACACTTCTTATAAATACAGTAACAATTTAGTTGGTATATAATATGGTAAATTAACATACATTGGTAAAGAAAGCCACAGTTAACAACCAAGACAGCAGTAATCGACTCTTATGTTCCATGCCCCGCAGTCTTTTGAGCAGACCGAAATATTTAGGTACCCTGACTTGATCTGGTTTGATGGATTTTCTTGGACAAGACTTCCATGACGTCTTTGCATTTTGGATGTGATATCCGTAACTGAATCTGACATTCTGAAATAAGTAATTGTAACATGATCAACACGTGAGTGGCTGTAGCGCAGTAGCTAGCACGCTTGCATACCGGCTCGTGGTCATGTGTTCGAATTACATCGTGGTGGGATTTGATTTAAATTAATTAGGGTTCCCAGGTTAAGTAGTTTCATTTCCTTTACATGACGTCGCAGCCAACCCCAGCATTTATTGATTTATTGGCAAGTTTACGTTAAGTAGTTTGTTATTTGCTTTCTGAACGGCCAACACTCATTCCATTGTATGAAAATCAATGCAAGGCGGTCTGCTGCCAAATCTCCCGTATCTGCGTTTCCAACGCCGTATGCGGGATTACGGTTTGCGTCGGTAACCCCTTCGCCACAGAGCCGACTCTCAGGTAGATCCAGCCTAAAGTAGGTTCCAGGAAATATTCTTGGATGTTGAAGGCGGTCGGCGTGACACTGACCCATCACCCTTGGAGTGTCGAATGGTGTATAGAAAAATATGGGGCTGGTTCCATGTAGACTGCCTGTGTGCTATCGTGGCATATAATGGAACGCTCTAACCGACCAAGCATGTCGTAGGGGGCGACTAAGAAGTATTAGTGTGAGACTGGATACCACATCCTCTGGAAAACTTTAGCTGCAAAATTTGACCAACCATAATCAAGTCTAGAAGGGGATAGGAGTGAGTTTGTTGAGGGGAGATGAAAAGAAACAGAAGTAGATTTGTGAGAGAAATAAATGTATTTCTATATAGTCTATTTTAGTTAGTAGTAAGTAATTGAAAGAGCATTTCACACATGGTGCTAGACCCACATTTTATAGACCAGTCGGCACTCGGTATGTGATGTGAAAAGTATCACATCGACCGCCTTTACTTTCTAAAACATTTCCTGGTACCCATTTAGAATGGATCGACCTAAGAGGCAGGCCAATTTTAAAGGTCCGATCCTCCCCCAGTGCGGATCAGACCCAAGACCACCGGGCCCGAAGATGAGTATCTATTTCCATATTCTAATTAAAGTAAAGGAACCTTATACGCGCCCATAAGGCACAGTGAGCTTGTGGTGGTACACGCATATTTTCATAGACCAATCGGCACTGTGGGTATTATGGTCACTATCACACCGGCGAACTTTACTTCCCAAGGCATTTCCTGATAGCCATTTTAGGCTAAGTAGACCTGGGAGCCAGGGCCAATTTTAAACATTCAAACCCGTCCTAATGAGGACAGAATCACCCGGGCGCAGGTGAGCGTCTAGCCGCTGCGCTGCCGCGGCTCTCCTATTTAAGTTACCTTAAACATAAATTCTCAATGAATACCCATCATCATCATCATCATCATCATCATCATCTTCATCATCATTATCATCATCATCATCATGATCATCATCATCATCATCATCATCATCATCATCATCATCATCCTTATCATCATCATCATCATCATCATCATCATCATCATCATGATCATCATCCTCATTATCATCATCATCATCATCATCATCATCATGTGTACTGCCTGCTGGTGTAGGCTTTCATGTCTCTTCACAGAAATGTGGTGTTTTGTATCAAATCAGATGATGATATGCATCTATGCAACACCGTTTCCTCCTTCAACATCATTTCTCTTTGCTTCTTTTCCAGTTGTCACGATGTTCTCCAATACTTCTCTTCTCATCACACGACTAAAGAAAGATGTTTGTCTCTTTCTTATTGGTGTATATAATGTTCTAGTTTCATTAGCCTATTTCAGGCACTCGTTGTTAGTTGCAATGGCAGTCTAAGGAATTCGCAACATTCGTCTTTAGAACCCTATCTCTGTTGCTTCTTTCTTGTATTCAATGATAGTCACTTATTGCATAAGATTCTTGTCATGTTCTTAAATGCAGCTTCTCCTGGGTCTACTCTGCTCTAATCTATGTTGTGCATCTTCCATCTGACGTTAGAATTGCCTCTTGGTATTTAAATTTATTCACTTGGTTAAGCATTTTCCCTTCTTTTGTTATTTCACATTTTGGGGTGTCACCTTTTTCTTTGATATCATCATTGTTTCTGTTTTCTGATATTCACTGAGTTACTTTGTTTCACTCTGTTTCCATAATGTCTAACAATTTTTGCAGATCTTTAGCATTTTCCTCCAATAATACAGTGTCAATTGCAATGGGTAGATTGTTTATATTATAAACTTTGATTAGTATGCCTGATTAGTATTTTCTCCGCTTTCAATTCTTGCTCCTAAACCATAATCTTCCACTACGTCCTTCATTTTTCACTTTCCTACTTTTGCATTACAATCTCGTAGTACTATTTTATTTTTTATTTTTTTTTTTTGTGATTTAATTTGAGATGTTGCCATTTCTATTAATCATAAAAGTGTTGTATTTCTTCATCACTACGGCTTGTTGTTAGTGCATATACTTGTATAATATTTATATCTACTGGTTTGCCTTTGATTTTGATCATAGGAATTATCCGAAAATACATCAGCAATCATTAGATGATTTTGCTGTAGTTTTAAAAAAATCAAATAGTAGCCCTAATTCTTTTTCCTGTGTATATTATTGAGTGTTTGTCAGTTATAATTTTACAAGATCCCTTCTACCTCATCTCATTTATGCCTCGGATTTTCATTTTCATATTGTTTTTTAATTTCTCTTATAGCATTGTTCAATAAATCAAGTGCAATAGATCTCCAACACTGTCTGTCTCTCGCCCTTACTGTCAGATTGTTGTTCGCCCATCTCTTGATGTTACCTTCCCCTTGTATCGTTGTCTACCTCTTGCTTGCTTGCCTTCAACCTTACCCTCCAGTATGGATTTCATAAGTCTGTTATGTCTTTTAAAGTGGCTGAGATATTTTACTTCTCTCTTTTTTTATTTCTTTAACCAACTATCTTTTTATTCCCAGTTTTTCTTGAACGTCTGTAATTGATTGTTTTGTTTTCATGAAAGACGACATATTCTTCTATATATCCACATCTCCAGGGCATCTATTCGACTTTCTAATTGTATGTTTAATGTCTAGGCTTCCGCGCCATATAGTAGTGTTGAATACACATAACATTTAACAGTTCTCATTTTAAATGCATTGTTGATCACTCTAAATGTTAATACTGATTTCATGCTGTTGAACGAACTTTTGGCCATTCCTATTCTATTTTTGGTTTCTGTTTTACTTCTGCCATTCTCTGTTATTATTATGTCCAAGATATGAGAAACGTGTTACTTGTTCTAGTATCTCCCCTTTTCCTGTGATGCTCATTGATGGCCTCTCCTTTCCACTGATAATTATTATAGTTTTCGTTTTTATGGATGTTAATATCTAAGCCATATTTTGCACTATGCCTGTTTACTTGTTCCGCTAGTTTTGTGTAACCCTTGCTAGCTTTCTGCTAGCAAAACTGTATCACCAGCATACCTAATATTGTTTATGATTCTTCCGTTGATGTTAAGTCCAGGCAGTTCGACTTGTTTAACAATTCTTTCTGTGAATAGGTTGACAAGGCTGAAGGATAACACGTATCCCAGCAGTACTCCTCTTTTTATTTCTATGTGTGACGAATAATTATGTCCGTATCTAATTGACGCCACTTGTTCTCAATACAAGTTACTAATAAGTCTGATGTCCTTTCCGTCTACGCCTATATCTTGAAGGCATGTAATTAATCGTTCATGTTGTACTTTATCAAAAGCTTAGTCTATAACACATACCTACATATTTTTCTGAGCATCTATATATTTTTCAGTTAACATCCGCAAACAGATTATTGCTTCTCTGGTGCCGCTGTTTTTGGGGAATCCAAATGTTCTTCACTTGCTTTCTCATCTATTTTATTGTGAATTTTTTCTTATGTGACCTTGAGGAGTATCGTAGTTATATGCTCATAAAGCCAACAGCTCTTGGCTTCTTGGGTAGTGTGATGAAAATGGATGTTATCACATCCTTTGGGATGTACCCAGTATTATATTAATATCATTACATAATTCTGTAATAGTACCGATGACAAACCGGACAATGATTTTATCATCTCTTGTCGGGGCCTGCAGCCTTTCCTTGTGTCTTTTTAATAGCCTTCTCAACTTCAGCCTTTAATATGTTTGGTCCATCTGGAGTATTATATAGTGTTGGTTTATTGACAATGCCGTCCCAGAATAAATCGTCTGTGTATTCTGTCCATCTTTTTATTATATTGGTGTTATCAATGATAATTTCTCCATTTTTCCCCTCTGATAAAACATTTCCTGTTATATTATTTTTCTTCTTTGTAAATCATGTTATATTTTCATGCAACTTTTTCGGGTTGTGTTTTATTTCTAGATCATCTATTTCTTTGCATTTGGTCTGCAACCACTTTTCTTTGGCAACTATGCACACGTGACTCATTTCTCTATCTAGTAATGAACATTCTGAAGTGTTCTTTGCTTTCTTCTTTTCTTTGAGTCATTCTGTTCAAGATTCAATCGGTTATCCACAATTGTTTTTTCTTATTTTCCGTCACTAGTAAGTTGGTTGTAGGATGTTGCCCCTACTTCACTCATGTAGCTTAGCCAGTCAGCCAAGTATATTGCCCGTGGTGTGGCCACCACCGTACACAAGCGGTATTTGTGGAGCCAAACATAAGCTAGGTAAAGAGATGGGAACCAAATAGGATCCTGGTCTATCCCTTGGGGTATGGCTGCCACTCACTGTAAGGTGATATCCCTCTCGCTTTACCCTACACCACATAGCATTGTTCAACTTTACTAACTCAGCTAGTTTTTTTTTTGCCATAAGTAGCTTGATGACGGTCAGATGTCACCTGTGACTCTTGACTGTCCCAACCGGACAAAGAAGTATACCAAGCCTCACATATGTTACATGCTGAATGCGTTGAGCACCATATACTCAATACTTTATATTGACATTTGGTCTTACGTGTATTCAGTTAATGAAGAAATATACAATACTTTGTCAGTATACGGCTTGGTTTCTGGAGTAAATACAGTGATAGGAATCACACAGGAATGTTTGAAGTACCGCTTCGAAGTAAGCACTCTAGTCAATCGAAACTGTCGGTATGAAGCCAACAAAGGTAATGCTATTCATCTCATCGTGTAACATGAAGAAGTTGTTAAAAAAATTAATCGTCGTGTTACGCCTATTTATACGGTTGTTGTTTTTTTTAAAAACCATCTTGCAGATGTGTGGCACATGCGATGGCATGCGTATCCAATTGTGTTATTATTTTGCGTACAGTGCTATTTGTCATGTAATGAGAAGAGACCGCTGATCTTTCTAGTTCATGGTTGCCAGTGCCTCTCTTCTCATTACATGACCTCATTATATGACCTCATTACATGACCTCATTTTACATGACCTCATTTTACATGACTTATTAAATGTGTAGAAGAGAGGCACTGAAAACCATGGTGACAACTAGAAAGATCAGCGGTAGAAATGACACAGACAGACTGAGTGAAAAAAAAGGATTCGGGCTGTGACATGGAGGAATAAATCAGTATAACTGACAGAGACAGACCTAGTGGAGTGATGAATGGATTGGGGCGGTGATATGAATGGCTAAATCAATAGAACTGAAAGAGGAAAGACCGAGTGAAATTATGACTTGATTGGGGCGGTGACATGGAGGGATAAAATCTTTACAATTGACAGAGCAGACCGAGTGAAATGATAAATGGAATCAGTCGGTGACATGGGGGAATAAAATCACTAGAATTGACAGAGGCAGACCGAGTGAAATGATATACTGAAAGAGGAAAGTCCGAGTGAAATGATGAATTGATTGGGGCGTTGACATGGAGTAATAAAATCAGTAGAGTTGACAGAAGCAGACCGAGTGAAATGATGAATGGATTGGGGCGGTGAGATGGAGAAATAAATCAGTAGAACTAACAGAGACAGAACGAGTGAAATGATAAATTTATTTGGGCGGTGGCCATGGTGGGATAAAATCAGTAGAACTAACAGAGACAGAACGAGTGAAGTGATAAATTTATTTGGGCGGTGGCCATGGTGGGATAAAATCAGTAGAACTAACAGAGACAGAACGAGTGAAGTGATAAATTTATTTGGGCGGTGGCCATGGTGGGATAAAATCAGTAGAACTAACAGAGACAGAACGAGTGAAATGATAAATTTATTTGGGCGGTGGCCATGGTGGGATAAAATCAGTAGAACTAACAGAGACAGAACGAGTGAATGATAAATTTATTTGGGCGGTGGCCATGGTGGGATAAAATCAGTAGAACTAACAGAGACAGAACGAGTGAAGTGATAAATTTATTTGGGCGGTGGCCATGGTGGGATAAAATCAGTAGAACTAACAGAGACAGAACGAGTGAAATGATAAATTTATTTGGGCGGTGGCCATGGTGGGATAAAATCAGTAGAACTAACAGAGACAGAACGAGTGAAGTGATAAATTTATTTGGGCGGTGGCCATGGTGGGATAAAATCAGTAGAACTAACAGAGACAGAACGAGTGAAATGATAAATTTATTTGGGCGGTGGCCATGGTGGGATAAAATCAGTAGAACTAACAGAGACAGAACGAGTGAAGTGATAAATTTATTTGGGCGGTGGCCATGGTGGGATAAAATCAGTAGAACTAACAGAGACAGAACGAGTGAAATGATAAATTTATTTGGGCGGTGGCCATGGTGGGATAAAATCAGTAGAACTAACAGAGACAGAACGAGTGAAGTGATAAATTTATTTGGGCGGTGGCCATGGTGGGATAAAATCAGTAGAACTAACAGAGACAGAACGAGTGAAATGATAAATTTATTTGGGCGGTGGCCATGGTGGGATAAAATCAGTAGAACTAACAGAGACAGAACGAGTGAAGTGATAAATTTATTTGGGCGGTGGCATGGTGGGATAAAATCAGTAGAACTAACAGAGACAGAACGAGTGAAGTGATAAATTTATTTGGGCGGTGGCATGGTGGGATAAAATCAGTAGAACTAACAGAGACAGAACGAGTGAAGTGATAAATTTATTTGGCGGTGGCATGGTGGGATAAAATCAGTAGAACTAACAGAGACAGAACGAGTGAAGTGATAAATTTATTTGGGCGGTGGGCATGGTGGGATAAAATCAGTAGAACTAACAGAGACAGAACGAGTGAAGTGATAAATTTATTTGGGCGGTGGCATGGTGGGATAAAATCAGTAGAGTTGACCCAGAACAGTAGAGGCCGAGATCTGTGTAGATGTTTGGGTGTCTACGCCAATTGGCAGGGCTCGTGATGATGATGATTGTGTTTGCAATTTGTGCTTTGAATAGTATTCTTCGGTGAATCCGTGCCAGGTGTGTACCTGAATGATTCGTAACCAAAGTCAAGGAGGAGGAGCAGCCTGTGGTGAATGGAAGGCCCAATATACGGAAGTGAGGCTAAGCAGCCATGTGCAGGACGTGACGATTCCTTGGGTGAGCCCAGTACCAGAGCGCTACGTGTCGGCTCTGCAATTATGGAATCCTCCTTGGATGGCGGGGAAGGTCCATGGTCTACTCCTGCCTTCCCTTGAGGGCTGACCAGGATGTCTTCGGCTGCTCTAAACGGACCAGATGGGATGGGAGATAACACCACAACAGTGAGAGCCAAATGTCCTAAGAAACTCCCGGGAAAGTTAACGGTCAAGAAATGCCCGCAGAAGTCGGATGTGTCCGCCTAACAGCGCAAGAACGCAGCTCTGCTGTAACAGGCACAACACGTCCGGAAAAAAAATCTCCGGATGAACGCAGAAGAAGAAGAAGAAGAAGAAGAAGAAGAAAGAAGAAGAAGAAGAAGAAGAAGAAGAAGAAAGAAGAAGAAGAAGAAGAAGAAGAAGAAGAAAGAAGAAGAAGAAGAAGAAGAAGAAGAAGAAAGAAGAAGAAGAAGAAGAAGAAGAAGAAGAAGAAGACGAAGAAGAAGAAGAAGAAGAAGAAGAAGAAGAAGAAGAAGAAGAAGAAGAGAGAAGAAGAAGAAGAAGAAGAAGAAGAAGAAGAAGAAGAAGAAGAAGAAGAAGAAGAAGAAGAAGAAGAAGAAGATTGCGATCTGCTTCTCGATAGAGCGAGCGAGTAGAATGATAAGAACATTGAACAAGTAGTTAGTCGATATATGAACATTGAACAAGTTAGTTAGTTAGTTAGTTAGTTAGTCGACAGATCATCCTCATTGCACATCGAACCATTCAGTCCATAAGTGCTCGGATCCCCTCCTCAGCAAATCCCGCAACGTGTAGCGGCTAACGACGCCAGTTCTGTGTTGGTTTATCAATCTTCTTTGGCTTCCTGCGTAGTGTTCTTGTTTGGCCACCCTCTTTTAATTTTCTGCTCTCGCAGTCTGGCCATTGTTGTAGATTCACAGTCATCACTTGGTTCTCGCAAAAGTCTTACTTCTCGTAGAGCATTCAGAATGTCGGCCTGGTCCATGGCGCGTCCGCCCTCCACAGTAGCCTCACCTGCGAGCTTGTCAGCCGCTCATTTCCTTGTACTCCCGCATGCCCTGGCACGAAGATGAAACTAATCTTTGCCAGTCGAGACCGCTCCAGAGGCAGCAACCATTCTCTTCGGATCGACCCCTCCTCTATCCTCTTGATCATGTTCATTGAGTCGCTAATTAAACAAGCCCTAGTGAATGTCTGTGTCTCGAGCCATGTTATTGCTTTACTTACTGCCATGACTTCCATGGTCAGGCTACTTGTGGTTTCAGTGAAAGCACCAGAGTCCTCCTTCACAATTCTCCCTCCGGCCCGAGCTGTAAAGGGCCCATGAGCTTCTCACATGTCGGACGACCGACCCATCTGTGTAGATGACGCGTCACCGTCTAGCGAATTCTCGAAAATCAACGCTTGTCACTTCAGCCTCAACAGCAGCCGGATTTTCTTGTCTGCATTTTCTATCTAGTTGGATGCAACTGAAAAGGATGTGCAGAAAGTCTGTTGGCACTTGCACCCACTCCTCGCCAGGTTCTAAGTCCTCAAGTGAACACACCTGTTGAAGAATGTCTTCGGTTTGACCCATCCACGACCGTCCTCTTTTTAACCTGCTGCCCTTCAGCCTTCCTAATTTCACTATGCAGTGGATGTTGTGTGTTTGCGTTAATTCTGAGGTAGGCGCGTGCCCTGCAACCTTGTATTCTCTCTTTAATGGTTGGAAGATCAAGAAGGTAGCGCATCGCCCTGCATGCTGTATCTCTTGTACATCCAAGAATAATGCGCATAGCTTCATTCTGTATCCTTATCCATCCTTTCTATCTGCTTATGGCTGAGAGTCAGGATTCCATTGCATACTCCAAAACAGACATGACCAGCCCCTCGTACAGAAGACATAGATGGCGCTGCTCACAGTTTGCTGCCGCCATCACCCGCATCGCTGCCAAACCCCGCTTGGCCTTTGTTATCACCTGGTCTATGTGCACATTATAAGCAAGGCTTCGATCAAACCGTATCCCCAGGTAATGTCCACAGTGCTACATACAGGTTATAATAGTGATCGTACAGCACATAAGTCTTCGCTTTGTTAGAAACATACTTTATTATCTGAATCGTTCTATCTCTGCACACATGATGGAGACTCTCTTCTTGGTGTTGACATCTCTTCTCGCTGGCCCCAAGTGACGTGTGTGTTTTACCTAGATACCCTTCTTCATTCGTGCACACACGTTCACTATGGTTTTCCCCCTAGTCAAGGAATGCGCAGCATTCCTTAACTCTTTACTCTAACCTAATTCCTCACTGTTACAATACCTCCCCTTCTTCAAAGACAATTTTTCCTTGAAAAAATCTCAACCCCAACTTTTAATTAGTTAACTTTACATCTCTATTCTACAATAACAACAATTCCATATATTTCCTAAGTCAATTCTCCTATCTCCTCATAGCCAATTGCTAACTAGAGAAAAATAATATCGAAACTCTCTAAAAAATTTCTCTACAAAATATAAGCACTTTCTACAAAACTCTCCATAAAATTCCCCACAATACAAAAGTCTCCATAAGCGAACCGCTTTTAACTTTAAAATGTCCATCTAAATTATGATTGACAAAACTGAAGATTTTCCCCCTTATCCTTTTTTTTCCCCCCTTATTCACTTCTCACACTCTCAGTATTCTAGGATAGACAAAAAAAAAATAGCTAGTTTAGATTTGTGTAGGTGCGCACCTGAAAAATAAAAGTAAGGAAAAAGTAAGAAAGTAAGAAGTAATCACCTTTCTCTTCCATACATTCTCAAAACTTTATAAAAAAATAAAGTTTCAAAATTTATCTTCAGTTTCCGTCAATAATAATTGTTATTATAAAAAAAATATGTTAATCCAAAACTGCTAGCCTTTGTATTATTCAGATCATAAATTTTCCCCGTTTACCATTCCTTCAACAAAAAAAACTTCCTAACTATTATTATACTGTTAAGTACAGTCTTCTTCTTCCAATATGCAGTTATTTAAATGCCAAAATTAAAACCGGGCATTCCCCCCATATTCTCCCATTAAACGCTGTTCAACCCAGCTCCTATTAAAAAACCCTTGTATATACATTGCATACCCCACATGTAATAACAACATACCCCTCCATTACTACAATAGAGTCACTTCACTAACCACTACTTTAATTCATCTTCTAACTGAACTTCAAAGTAATAATCATTTTAAACCCCCTTTAAGGAAAACTCAATAAACCCAAAAAACATCGTAAAAATAACCATCTAAGTTAACTTATTTTTCACATTTCATAAAACACAATTGAAGTCCCAACAATTGAGAAAAGCATTTCAATCCCCTCATCATATTTACCCCCCCACATTAATCAATGTACACATACAAATTTCAAGACCATATTCTGAGTCCCCAATAATAATTTTCCGTTTTAAGAAAAACTCCATCAAGTACCTTTGTAAACACAAAAATATCGTGTCCAACTTCTTCTTCTATCTGCCATCTGCAGAACCTTGTATCCCTCTATTCATCTATCATTTCTCCATTTCTTTAATAACCTCAAATTTTTTTCTATAATTGCAATATCTACATCAATGTCGCTATCCTCTCGAGGAGAGCTATCTTCTTTCATATCCGCTTCTTCATCAGTTTCTGACTTTTCATCCATCTCTTGTTCCCCATCTGTATATCCATTACTAGCAACCGCTAATCTCTTCCTTTCTACATCCAATCTAATTTTTCTGTCTTGCCGTCTCAAAAAATTTTCAAATAGTGGCATCTCTTCCTCACTCGAAGAATTCTCTCTAAGTTTCCTTTGCCTCTTAATTTCTTTTTCTTCTGTCTATCCAACTTTTTTTTTACTGCCTGTCTTGTATTCATAAATGGAGGTTCAATATTTTCGCTAACTGCCTCTTCACTAATATAATCGTCATACACGTTTTTTTCCTCTGTCATGACTGTTTTTGGTACCGTTTCTTCTTGTTCAGCTGTAGTAGATGCTGTTGTTACTTGTTTTCCATTCTCTATAGGTATTGGATATACCGATTGTCTGACAGGTTCCTATAAAAGCCCTCACTTCCTTAACGTTAGTGGGAGGAGGTAACTCTTTAATAACTTTTATTTTTCCATGTCTGGTTTAATACCTTCCCTTTTTATTATATAGCCTAAATATTTTGTTTCTGTCTTAAAAACTGGCACTTACTAAGTTTTAATTTAACGTCATGCCTTCTTAATCTGTCAAATACTAGTCTAACATTTTTTTAAATGATTCTCTACATCTCCTTTCGTAAAAATCAATACGTCATCAATATATGCTAAGGCAAAACTTTGCATACCGTCTAGAAATTCATTTATTAAGAAAATATAGTGAGACGGTGCATTTTTCAGACCGAATGGCATACGTAAAAATTCGTACAAACCCCTATGAGTACAAAAGGCACTTTTATTTTGCGCATCCTTCGACATCGGTATACACCAAAATCCTGACCTAGCTTTCTAGTGTTGTGAAATATGTAGAACCATTAAGCAGCCCCAAAATATCATCAATTACTGGCAGTGGGTACGCTACATTTTTAGTAATTTTATTTAACGCCCTGTAGTCACAACAGAACCTGTTCGAACCATCAGACTTGGCCACAATTACCACCGGAGATGACCATTCTGATTTTGATCTTGTTATTATGCCTGCTTTCAACATATCTTCTATTGCCTTTTCTACGACTTCTCTATTTCTTAATGGAGTTCTGTATGGTTTTAAACTAATTGGTGGATGATCTCCCGTGTCTATTTCCATCGTAACTGTTTGTGTCTTACCCAATTCTAAATCATTTATCGCAAACACATCTTGATTTTGCTTTATAAGTTGTTCTAACACTTCCTTATTTTCTGGCGAAGTTTTTAATTGTGCTAACATTCTTTTTCTCTTGTTACTTTGTCTAGTGAATGTATTTGTGCTGTATTTCTTCTAGATGGATGGATCAATTCATCCATTCTTACGTTCCCTTTCCTTCTGTATCCGCGTCTATTATTACTTCTTTCATTAGAGGTTTCTGAATAACTTATTCCTGCCATATTTACTCTATCTGTTGCCAATATGTCACTAACGTTATGTTCTAGCTTAGCTATTACACATCCTCTGTATAATTTAATTTCTCTACCTGTGTTATTAATAACCATTACTGGAAAATGTTAAACTTTATCTAATTCTATTATTCCATCCGAACTTCTAAACCTGCTCATCAATTATTTCATTTTGCAATTCCGTGATTCTGACTATGTTTCCTGCTACACAATACGGGTTTCTCTTCAGTCTTGCTTGTATCAAATTAAACTGACTGTGGTTTTAAATTCATGGTCGTTTGACTCTAACTAGTGTCGACACATGCATATCTTCTTCTAGATCTACGTAAACATCTTGGAATTTTAATTTATGCAAATCAAATAAAGTCTCACCCCATTTTTCAATAAAAAATCTCGTCCCAATATCATATTTCTATTTAAAATCTTTAACCACATGGAACATATGCCTAACATTTATCCCTCCTAATTTCAAATTTATCATCGTTTGTCCTAACACTTCTAATTTTGTCCCGTTACCGAATGAAGATTCTCCTGAATTCTAAATATTTTACAATTTTTTAACATTCGATATAAAAATGCCTCTTTAATCACGCTAACTTGTGCTCCCGAATCAACTAATGTTCTAACTTTATATTTTCCTATCTGTACTATACATGAGCTAGGATCTACCATATTAATGACAATTGTTTTACCTCGGCTTGTTATTTATTTCTCAACGTTCTACTATACTCATCCTTTGGTTTTTAATATATTGATGCCCTTTTTGGATCTTACTATCTTCCCTCCTACTGCCGATCCTATTCAGTAAGCGGGATGCCAATTTCCCTGATTTCCTGACCTTCTAAAATTGCTCTGTATTTCTCCAGAATTCCAATTTGCTGGTCTGCCATTTGCCATTCTATTCTGTATACTCGTCTGAACACCTCTACTATTTTGCGTATTCGATGGGCCACTTCTGTTACCACAAAAGCGAAAAATGTGCCCACGTTGGTGACATCCCCAACAAACCACATTCGAGTTATTTGTGTTACCTTCCATGTTTCTTACAGTATTTCTCACTTGTCCTCTTCTATCTTGATTATATACATTCTCGTTTCTTTGCACCATTTGTATTTCTCCTCGTCTTCCTCTCCATCCATGTCTATACTGTCCTATTTCCATAGGTTCTTCAATTCTATCTTCCGAACTACTACCTAACTCTCGTCCTAACCCTTAACCTAAACCTCCTCCTCAAGCTTTCCTCTTGTATAGCGATATCTACCGCTTGTGACAATCTTGCAGGATTCTCTCTTAATAATTTAAATTTCAATCCATCTGACCTAATCCCATCAACAAAAATCCCTACCAACATCCGTTCCACTTCTTCTGCTCGTACATTCTGTCCTAAAAATGACTCTTCAGCTAAATTGATTAACCTGTCACTGTATAACTGAACACTCTCTGTGCTGTTTTGTCTAGTCTGTCGTAATACTGAGAATGCGTGTTGTGGATCAGTAATTTCAGCATATTTTCTTGCGAGATCATCTTTAAATTCTTCCCAGATTTCACCTCCTGCTGCCCTCTAACTTTCTTCTTATATGGTCAGAAACTGGACTTGTACTTGTTCTGTATGCCAAGTTCTTTTTCTCTCCATCTGTAGCGTTTACTAAATATGCATGTTTTCAATAGAAATAATCCATTTCTTAAACTGATTTGCTTGACCACTAAATCTTTCAACATCAGTGCTTATATTTTGTTGTCTTAACACTGCATCCAACCTTGATATTGCCCCGCCAACGCCAGTCAGTACCTGTGAAAAATCTTGGGATTCCATCCTAAAATTTATAATTATCAAGCAATATACAAATATTTCAAACAATATTAATTTCAAACCCAGCAACAATACATAATCTGTTAATTACTCTAATATTATCTAATTATCTTAACTAAAGCCTCCAATCGAAGATCCTGACGAAGAAATATTCCTGTTTCAACCTTGAATTCTGACAAAAGAATTTAAATGACCTCCTGATTCAGAATTACCTACACCACATAAAAAAGGACTCTAATCAAGCTCGTTAAAATGAGCAGAACAACGAAGAGCCTCTGGGTTTCTTTCCTTAATAATTTAATCGAAGTTGAAGTCAGATCTTTCCAATTATTTCCTGACGTTGATTATGCTCGATATCAGGCTCGCAACAAGACTGTTTGATTACTTGCTCGATTACTGTAGATTCCCTTCAAGTAAGGTCACCTTCACGCAAGCGACAATTGCTCACGACTTCAGCAAAAAAAACTCACTTTCCAGCAGCAATCTGTGATTTTCATACATATATTTCAGCGCAAACGTAATCCAGTCAACAACAATTGGACTTAAAGCTGACGTTATCCAGTCTCTTATTTTCATGTGGGACTCTCGCCATGGTCAGTTTAAATAGTTGAGACAAGTTTCATTTATGCCTTCCTTTAATTGAAGTGACTGTAGAGAGTATCGCAGACCTTGATTTCATAATTATGGAATTTGCACCATAACCTTGACTTCACCTTCAACAGTCCCACGGGTTAAAACTCATAATTTGTACTGATTTTTGATGCAGAACGGCATTACTTGATCTCAATATACCATTTTGCGTTGGTCAATTCTCCAGTTAATTTCATAATTATGTAATAACATCAGTCTTTCAAAAAAATAAGTATCAATCAAACCTTTTTTTAGCGCTGTCCTTGAAATGGATCTCCTTCTTAACCAGGAATCCAGTGAGAACCCAGAACAGCTACCAACAGTCGGCTTTCATCTGTTGCGTTTCTCAATATTTACTTCTCCAGACACGCCAGACATAACCATCTTCTATGGCGGTACTCTCTCTTTCCGCGACCTCCCATGTTTCATAAATTCACGGCACCAAATCAACCTGTGTCACAGTGCTACATACAGGTTATAATAGTGATCGTACAGCACATAAGTCTTCGCGTTGTTAGAAACATACTTTATTATCTGAATCGTTCTATCTCTGCACACATGATGGAGACTCTCTTCTTGGTGTTGACATCTCTTCTCGCTGGCCCCAAGTGACGTGTGTGTTTTACCTAGATACCCTTCTTCATTCGTGCACACACGTTCACTATGGTTTTCCCCCTAGTCAAGGAATGCGCAGCATTCCTTAACTCTTTACTCCTAACCTAATTCCTCACTGTTACAGTAATTCATTGCCTGCGTTCTTTCCACCGTCTCTGAACACAGCATTACAGTTGGTGTTGGAGTGTTGACAATATGATTATTCAACGAGAACCAAGTCACTGTTGCTTTTGTTGGGTTGACCATTGCCCCAGCTTCATCACACCAAGTACTTATGCGATTGAGTTAGGTTTGTAGTTCCACAGCAACCTCCTCTCTATCCTTACCCTGACGATACACTAAAACATCGTCGGCATATGACAAACAGTTAGGTACTATGGGAACATTGAACAAGTAGTTAGTCGATATGTTAACATGAACATGAAACAAGTACAGTTAGGAGCTATAGGAACATTGAACAAATAGATAGCCGACTTATGTACACTGAACAAGTACAGTTAGTTGATATATGAGTTGAGTTGAGTTGAGCTGAGTTAAGAACCGACATCGCTGCACTCAGGACATTCCCATACGTACTCCGTCCCCTCGTTCAACAGCCAGCAAAGAGTCATACTACTAATCGTTCCACCGCTATCTGATTAAAAGTTCTCCTGGTCTTCCCTCTCAGTTTTGAGATTCTTCCAGAACCCCTCCGATGCCCCGCAATCTCATTCTTTCCACATATGGGTTCTCAATCTGTTCCCCCGCCTTCTCTACCTGGTCCCACAAGTGCACGACCACCTCCCCCTTATCCATAGGCAAACTACCACCAAGAGGTGCATTCCCTGCTAGCCTATCAGCCTGTTCATTCCCCTATGCGGGGGTACGGGGGAATGATATATGAACAATGACAAAGTTCAGTTTGTTTCTATATGAACAATGAACAAGTAAGTTAGTTGGTGTAAGAACATTGAACAAATACAGTTAGCGGCTATGAACAAGTACAATTAGTTGCTATATGAACACTTAACACGTACAGTTAGTTGGTATGAACACTGCGCTTGTAGTTAGCCACTATATGAACACTGAACAAGAATAATTAGTAACTACATGGACATTGAACAAGTACAGTTAGTCGGTATAACGCTGATGAATATATTACACAGACAAATCTAATGCGCTTGTGTTTAAACTTTGGTTGCGCTGACAACGGGGTACGGGGTTCATTCCCTACACCAGTCAGTTGGACTTCAACGTTGACTTCTCGTTTATACAGCGATGGCAAACTGCTGAACGTAAAATTGCCTATAAAATGAACCTGGGTTTGGGGTTGATCACAAAGTCCTACAAATGACATGCAACATTTTCAAATCAGAGTTAATTGCAACCTTCGTGTAACATGTTCTCTTACTGTTAATATTTGGTCACAGCATTTTTTTTTTTTTTTTTTTTATTTTTTTTTTTTGGGGGGGGGGGGGGGGGGGGGGGGGGGGGGGGGGGGGGGGGGGGGGGGGGGGGGGGGGGGGGGTTGTTTTCCATATCCTGTTTACAGGCCATCGCTGTCAACATTAGCATTTTACTGCTGCTGTTTATGTCTTGCCAAGTTTTTACGTTCAGTAGTTTGCCATTTCTTTCTGAACGACCGGCTCCCATACCACCACGTTAAAACCTCAGCGTGACACGGTCTGTTGCCTAATCGGTTTTTCGAACGCGTGGTAAGTGGCTCACGAATGGCCTTCACAAGCCTTTAGGCACGGAGACCAGAGGTCACAGCATACTAAACCATATTTTCCTTTGTGTACTTAACCTCTGTGAAGTGCATGCACTTTTACTGCTTGATGGTAGTTCCGCCCCCTCCTCCTTGACTTCGGTTACGAATCCTTCAGGTACACACCTGGCACGGATTAATCGAAGAATACTATTTAAAGCACAAAGTACAAACACAATCATCATCACGTGCCCTGCCAAATGGCGTAGAGCCTCAAACATTTACATAGATCTCGGTCTCTAGTGGTCTGGGTCAATTCTATTGATTTTATCTCTCCATGCCACCGCCCCAATCCATTCATCATTTCACTGGGTCTTTCCTCTTTCAGTTCTGTTGATTTATCCCTTCACGTCACAGCCCCAACCCATTCATCATTCCACTTGGTCTGTCTCTGTCCGTTCTACCGATGATCTTTCAAGTCGTCACCTTGCTTTTCGGCGCCTCTCTTCTCATTACATGACAACATAGCTCTGTACAAAAAATAATAATTGATTATGTGGTTGTTTCGGGATTTGAAATTTAAATATTGAGCACAAACCACTACTGGCAACGCTGATCGCATTCTGGTATGAACCTAAGGCCTATCCACGTCAATATGGAAGCACTATACTCGAGTTCCGCCCTCATTTGAGCTCGTCAGTAGTGCATATCCCTGACCGGATCCGGAAACAGTCCCGGATCACGCGTGTGAAGCGGGTGTGTAACCACGCGGCCTTGGATAGGCCTTAGGTTCATACCAGAATGCGATCAGCGTTGCCAGTAGTGGGTTGTGCTCAATATTTAAATTTCAAATCCCGAAACAACCACATAATCAATTGATTATTGCTCACTGGATTTAGGAGGCCTGGTGTTCCTTGCCAGTGAGAAGTCCTGATCGTTCGGGTCCCATCGATTGACGGACGTCGCTCTCGGCGATTGGGCAATCTTGAGCATAGCCTACGATGGGTAGCGTTGTGATGTTCTGTTGTGATAATTTGGTGTGTCCTGCGTGTGCCGCGTGGTTACACACCCGCTTCACACGCGTGATCCGGGACTGTTTCCGGATCCTGTCAGGGATATGCACTACTGACGAGCTCAAATGAGGGCGAAACTCGAGTATAGTGCTTCCATATTGACGTGGATAGGCCTTAGGTTCATACCAGAATGCGATCAGCGTTGCCAGTAGTGGGTTGTGCTCAATATTTAAAAAATAATAACACAATTGGATATGCATACAAACGCATGTGCATACGGCTGTACCACACATCTGCAAGATGGTTTTTTTAAAAAAAAACGTGTAAATAGGCGTAACACGACGTTTAATTGACTTAACAATTTCTCCATGTTACACGATGAGATGAACAGCATCACCATTGTTGGTTTCATAACGACAGTTTCGATTGACTAGGGTGCTTACTTCGAAGTGGTACTTCAAACATCTCTGTGTGGTTCGTATCATTGTATTTACTCCAGACGCCAAGCCGTGTACTGACAAAGTATTGTATATTTCTTCATTCACTGAATACACGTAAGACCAAATGTAAATATAACTTATTTATTGTGTGCTTCTCAACTTATTCACTATGTAATCATATGTGAAGCTTGATATACTTCTTTGTCTGGTAGGGACAGTCATGAGTCACAGGTGACATCTGACCGTCATCAAGCTACTTATGGCAAAATCAAAATTAGCTGAGTTAGGAAAGTTGAACAATGCTAGGTGTTGTAGGGTAACGCGAGAGGGATAGCACCTTACGGTGAGTGGCAGCCATATTCCAAGTAATATACCAGGATCCTATTTGGTGCCCATCTCTTTACCTAGCTTATGTTTGGCTCCACGAATACCGCTTGTGTGCGGCGGTGACCACAACACGGGCAACAGTCTTGACTGACTGACTAAACTAAATGAGTGAAGTAGTGGCAATATCCTACTATAAACTTACTAGTGACAGAATATAAGAAAAAGCAATTGTGGATAACCGATTAAATCTTGAACAGAATGACTCAAAGAAATAAAGCAAGCAAAGAACACTCCAGAATATGCATTAATAGATATATGCATACGTCACACGTGCACAGCTGCCAAAGAAAAGTGGTTTCAGATAAAATGCAAAGAAATAGAGGATCTAGAAATAAAACACAACCCGAAAGATCTGCACGAAAATATAAAAAAAATATTTACAAAGAAAAAAGATAATATAACAGGAAATGATTCTATCAAAAGAAAAAATGGAGAAATTATCATTGATAATACCAATATAATAACAAGACGGACATAAAACACAGAAGATAGCCCTGGGATAGCAGGGTCAATGAACCAAAATTGTATAATACTCAAGATGGACGACACATATTAAAGATTGAGATTGAGAAGGCTATTAAACAGATGAAACAAGGAAAGAGTGCAGCCTCTGGCAAGATAACAACGGAGATAATAAAATCCTTATCCGGCTTTGGTATTTATACTATGTAATGATATGTATAATACTTGGTAAATCCAAATTGAATTTGAAAATACCCATTTTCATCACACTACCCATGGAGCCAAGAGCTGTTAACTGCGAGGATTACATAACTAATAGTTTAATGAACTATATAACTACCATACTCCTCAAGATAATACAAGAAAGAATTCAAAATAAAATAGATGAGCAAGTAGCTAAATTACTCGTCACCCATACAAATAAAAAGAGGAGTACGGCTGGAACACCTGTTGTCCACAAGACTTCAACTTATACATATAAATAATGTTTTAAAAGTCAAACTTCCTGGACTTAACATCAACAAAAGAATCATAAACAATAGTAGGTATGCTGACGATACAGTGTTACTAGCAGACAGCGAGCAAGAGTTACAGAATCTAGCGGAAACATGTAAACAGGCATTGTGCTGAATGTAAATTTGGATATTAACATATAAAATTCGAAAACTGTGATAATTAGCAGTGAATAGGAGGAGTCAACATTGAGCATCACAGTAAACGGGGAGATACTAGAACAAGTAACAAGTTTCTCCTATCTTGGCGTGTAATAACAGAGCATGACGATGGAAGTGATGGCAGTAACACAGGCTTTCCTATGGCTGGAATCACAGCATTATACCAACGTGTGTGTACTAAGTGATTCAATGAGCATGATTCGGAAGGTCGATGCAGGATCTGTACGTAGACAGTGGACTGATTCGCTGCGGAAGTCCGTTGTCCGTAAAGTCACCTTCATCTTCGTCCCGGGACATGCGGGAGTTGAAGGAAATGAACGAGCTGATAAACTGGCTGGCTCTGCATCCCCTGCAGATGGCAAGCTCATGGATCGCGCCGATGTTATTAACGTCCTTAAAGAGATGTCGAGAACAGAAGACTTTGACGTCAGTGAATCCACATCGTTGTCCAGGATGAGAGACTTGGGAGTAAGAATTGGCACGACCTGACACGAAAGGTACATCGGGAAAACGAGGGTCCTCGTCAACCACCACAGAAATGGCACTATTAGCCACCGGACGCTGATGCATATGCTGGGGGGAGGATCTGAGCACCTATGGACCTGTACGATACCCCAACTGATAACTGATAATAACAGAGGATGGCAGAAGTGAAACAGAAATTAAAGAGAGAATAGGTATGGTCATAGGTTTTCGAGTTATTTTGTTGAATTTTACAGAATTTCATGTACAGTTATGATTGTTCTAACATTTTTGATAAAATTTCTTTCTTATTTTCGATCTTTTGAAAACAGTCTTTGACCATCGTAATGTAATGCTAAAATGCGAATTTATAGATTTTAATATAGAGAAATATTTATCGACATATAAAAATTTAATAAGGATTATTTTATGAACAACAGATATTTCTCTCGTGAATACAATGACTTATTTTGCAAGAAAATATTAAATTTAAAAGTGTTTTGCTTTTATAAATTATTTCCACATTTACAATGTTCAAATTAATTTACTTGTTGTAGTAGTCTTGATATATTTCTGAAATTTATTCTGAGTTTACTCCTTGTTTTCCGAATATTTCATTTCCACGCACTGATGGATATGGGTTTTGTTTCATTTGCTTTTTAAAGTTTTGTAAAATTCTAGCTGTCAGAATGTTATTAAAGCAATGGGTGTCACCAAAACACGTAAGATTTGGGGATGAATGCCGCGTTTTTAATGATGAATGGACAACTAAATACTGTTTTATAAAAGTTTGTAGCAAATCATTTTGCTTGTTGTGTCATGTGTCAGTGGCTGTCTTCAAGGGGTACAATTTGAAAAGACATTATTAAACAAAACATTCCAATTTCGTATACAATGTAACAAACGAAGAGATTGAAAGGAAATGCCTGGAGTTGGTGAAAAATTTGGAGAAACAGCACACACAAAAACAGCAAAATAAATTCAAGATGCTGCAACAGAAGCTAGTCTTGTGCTGTCACACAGAATTGTAAAACAGAACAAGCCATTTTCTGATTGCGTGTTCATCAAGGAATGTTTGCTAGATGCAGCAAACATTGTGTGTCCAGAACAAAAATACAAATCTGACAACATTACTTTATCAAGGAGAACTGTGGTCAGACGTGTTGACAAGATAAGTGACAATTTGATGCATAAACATCAAGATGCAAGTCAGCAATTTTTGTGGTACTCTCTTGCATTGGATGAGAGTACCGATGAACATGACACTGCCCAATTACTGATATTCATACGTGGAATAAACACTTCTTTCAAACTCACTGAAGAGTTACTGAGTGTTGAGTCACTCAAAGACACAACCACAGGCCATGATATATTCAATGCTGTTACTAACTGTATTGAAATAACTGGGTTGGTGTGGAACAATATGGCGGTGTTACAGCTGACGGAGCTCGTGCTTTGTAGGTCTGATTAAGTTGATAAGTGATCAGATTCAAGCATAATATCCTGACCACACATTATTACCACTTCACTGTGTGATCCATCATGAAAGTCTGTGTAAAACTGTTTTGAATATCAAGCATGTTATTGACTCAGGTGTCAGTGTCATCAACCTCATCAGATCAAGAGGACTTAATCACAGACAGTTCAAGGCATTACTTGAAGATTTGGAAACTGAACATTCCGATGCCATGTACCACACAAATGTTCGATGGCTGAGTCTCGGCAAGGTGTTGAGGCTAGTGTGGGACCTCAGGGAAGAAATGGTGATGTTCCTAGAGATGAAGGGCATTGAATGTGACTTTAATACTAACATTGTCAATAAGGAGAGGAATTTAGACTTTATGTTTGTACGTATGTTTGCTTTATGTTTGCCCGTACTGGGGGGTACGGGGTGTCAGGCATTGGTAGCACCTTTGGTAAGGATGGCTCTCATGTCCTTTCAGGACCCATCCCCCACTGGTCCAAGTCTGACACCCAGCTCGTGCCTGTGGCTCCTAGTAGCTGTCAGCATGCGACAGCGGCCACCCCCCGGGCAACAGCTGTGAGAGGCTGGCTAAACCAGGCATGGGTATCCGATTTGGTGTCAAACCAAGAGGTAAACTAGGGTATGCCTACCCAGCATGTGAAGACAGGATTCGGCAGACTGCGCGGAAGAAATCATTCCTGATTCAACGGGCAAGACGGCGTTTACCTGCAAAGCGTTGTGGAACGTAATGAGCACGGCAAGGCACGTAGAGCGCCCTGGTCATCCACTGCACCTGTATTCGTCTCCAATCGTCTCGACTTGTCTTGCCACTGGACTCAGATGGACTCAGGCGAGAGAGTGAGGTCGACGAATTGCGCAACTCTTCCTCACTTTAATCCAAGTCATCGCGCAAGTCATTCTTCATCCAACGTCACTTATCACCTTCAAGCCCTGTGGCGATGGGCGAGCGGCAAAGCGGCAGGCGTGGGTACGCTGGCAGCCGTAGTCGCAGACCTGCACACAGGCGGCTCAGGCCATATGGTCGTCTTCTACTGACCGGAGCAGCAGTGGGATTCGGCAGCCCCCTGAGCGACTGAGCAGCCCTCTATAGGAACACACTGCTCACCTCCATAGCATGAGGAAGGGGCTAGAAAAGGTGCCCTAAACATTGTCTGCTTCATCACTACCTAACCAGCTAGCCGCGGTTGGTGGGTACCCTAACTGCGGTCGACATACAAAGAAAGATAAAACAAGCAAAGCTAAAAGAGTAAACCATATTCCCTTAACAATTGGAACTTGGAATGTACGCACCCTACTTGACAGAGACGGCGCGTCGGGTCCAGAGAGACGAACAGCACTGATTGGGAGAGAGCTGGGCAGGTACAACATCGACATTGCAGCCTTGAGCGAGACACGACTTGCTGTTACGAATACCTAATTAGCAAACTGTGGAGCATGCTAAGAGCTGAACCAGACAGCTATTGCATGGCGTGTCTTAATGTCCCACAAAATCAAGAAGCCGAGAATCCATTCAGTCATTCTTGTGATTACGGTGAGGGTGGTAGTTTTGCAGATCTAGTAACAGTTCGATTGAGGGATGTACTACAACAGAACTTCACCAAACAAGAAATAATCACATTAAGCCTGAATAGAATTGAGGAATGCTTCCTCGACTATAATCAACAACAGGATACTCCAGAACCATCCTCATCAAACGTCGAGCGAACATCATCACCGGCATCCTTAACCTTTAGTCAATCCACACTAGCGGACGAGTATTAAAACACCTACATAAAAAACAAGATGGCTGTAATATACTTACAAACATGTCTTTAATAGCTGACCAGGCCTCAATACGAAGAAAACTACAAAGGGTGTGAGGAGACTGTATATGTATAGCACTGTTATTCTGACTTCACAGACTGTAGCTCACAGTCTGTGCAACGCAAGTCACTTGGCGCCCTCTACACTATCTATTTCATCATGGTTAGAGGTCATGTGGCGATCATGACCCGCATTCTTCAACCCAGCACAAACATACAACAGGTCAACGAGCGGGTAGTAGAACGCTTAGTCGCGCCATACAGACAGCCACGTCAGCGTAATCTGAACCGCTTGACCTATGAAACTGGCTGAAACCGGTTTTACGCGTCGCTAAAAAATTAGTATATAAACCCGAGACTGGTAACACTCAATCATCGTGATCAGAAGATTACTACAGACCTCAAGACTGCCAGCTGCAGTCAGATGTGTGATGACCCCAGCAACCAGATGTGTGATGAACCCAATAGCCAGCTGTTTGACGTGCAACAAGACATCAATCGAAGCAAGCAAGTCCAACACACTCAAGACAGTACTCAAGTCAAACAGGGTACTAAACGAAACCACCAAGTAGACGCATATTATACAACCAGTTATCAACCCAGCTACAGTCAGATGTGTGATGACCCCAACAAACAGATAGGTGAAGAGCCCAAGAGCCAGCTGTTTGATATGCCTAACACTCAGATGATTGATGGCCCGATTGTATACAATACGCAGATGTCAGCCCACCAAGCAGGAGACCAATATGACTACATACCAAGTGACCTATACATACCAGACTACCAGCCGGAAAAACCAACCTACTCAGACAGTGGTGTGAAGAAACCCAGACACAACATACAATTTGTATAGCTCTGTATGTGAAAATAACATTATGTGTTGATACTACGTATACCGGATCACATCACATCATCCATTTCGTATAATGACATTATGCATGTAAAATGTACTGAAATACTGTAAATAAACAGGTATATAGATTATAATTACGTCTTGTTTGTTGAATATTTAGTGTTTACGGTGTATATACTTGTCCTATGGTGAGAGAATGAATGAGACCTTGGTCAAGTAATAAAATTTGTTAGCCAAATGGGAAAAATTGTGGCGACATTTCATACAGACTTATAAAAATAAGTCAATCAAACATATGAAAAGTAAGAAAATTTGTTAACAAAAGTGAAAAAATGGTGGTCACGTTTCAACCAAACTTATAAAAAGCTCAGTCAAACTTATGAAAAGTAGGAACATTTGTTAACCAAAGGTGAAAAGGTTAACCACATTTCAAACCAAACTTATAAAAATCTCAGTCAAACATATGAAAAGTAAGATATAGTCACTCACCAAAACTCTGTCCGTCTGTCCACCAGTCACTATTCCGTATGAGGGAACAACACTCCTCAATTCAGGATCTGCTCGTAGTGCAGCACTCTCATTCTCCGAATCCTCAGTAATTATATCTGTTTCAGCATCACTATAATATTCGGCTGTAGGAATATCTTCTCCGTAACTTGAACTCTGACAGCTAATATTCCTACACCATTTGGGAATTAGTTTCCTGTCTATAGCTGAAGAATTTGACATGGCACTACCTCTATTTACAACCATACTATTTCTTTCGTCAATACTTCTCCTCTTTATCTTTCTGTCGTTCTTGGTCCTCGTCTGTCCATCTTTCCTAACTTCAACCCTGTCTCTCTTAGTCAATTGAGTTGGTTTTGACTGATTCTCTATGAAGTCAGTTTGAGTTCCCTTTGTTATCTTGCTGACTGGTTGTACCTGAGTCTGCGTACTACTTTCTACCGTATTACTTGTCTGCGTCTGTGTCTCTCGGTTTCTTTTCTTTACTAATAACGTCGTCTTCTTTTCCTGTCCACTAGTTACATTCGCAACCATTTTAGGATTAGTCTGTATTTTATTTACAGGTTCAACTCTGTCTTTTACACCTGAGTTTAGATATTGTCTTTGTCTTTTTTCAAACCACTCTTCACGTTTTTTTCTAGCGCTTACCGTATAGGATGGCCAAGTCCTAGAGCAATCTCTCTCATGCCCATTTCTGTATCTCTGATCCTTGTACCAGCTCCCAACCCTAGTCATCCTTGGACCAACATAAATGCTTCTATACTGCCCTCTATTTTCATCAACTAGTGGTTGTCCTCGGCTATTCTTGTTGTTCCTTTTTATCTCATTACCTCTTACATTACTCTGTAACCAGTGTACGAAACCTTCTACCTCGCTGACTGCCACCTTTAATTCTCCTAACCAAGCAGTCACGCGTCCTAAGTCTCTGCTCAGGTACATTTTTACTCTTTATGCTATCTCAGCCGAAATAATTCTCAACTGTGTCGTGATGAATCTGCCCTGCTGAAATATTCCTAAACAGAGCTAAACCTGTGCTAATGTGTCCTGTTCCGCCATGCTGAAAGAATACTGAAACAAAGCAAGCAAAGAACCACACAATTTCAACTTCTTAATTTAAGGAATACACTCACTTTTCTTAGTAAACTACAGTTAGTTTCTGGGTTTGGGAACCACACAATTTCAACTTCTCAATTTAAGGAATACTTGTTTTGGAAAATCACAGTTAATTTCTGGGTTTGAGAACCACACAATTTTAACTTCTTAATTTAAGTAATACACTCACTTATTATAGAAAACCACAGTTAGTTTCTGGCTCAAGCCCGTACCTTCCTCGCCTCAGCTTCAAATTTCGTTCGATCGCCAGGAGCCCATCTCAGCTGAAAAATCAGTCGCGGAGTTCAGGTAGTCTGTCTCTTCTCCCAGGTAATTACGTCACTTCTCTAATGATGCCGGGATTATCTTCAACCCCTGGTTGGGTCCCATCTGAGTCTTGTAATCTTTGTTTTCACCCCGGGTGGGGTACATCATCGACGTCTTGAGATAGCGATAACGTAAGTGGCTGGCGATTTGAAATTAGCAAAACTCAGGTTATGGTAAGCTTTTTGAAACTCTAGAGTTCAGATCGCGGCTATGGGAAGCCCTTTTATAGCGCTTAAGTTCAGTCTACGGCCATGACCAGCCCCTTGATGACGTTAAAGTTCAGACAATGGCTCTGGAGAGCCCTTTGATGACGTTAAAGTTCAAACAACGGCTCTGGGAGGCCCTTTGATGAGGTTAAAGTTCAAACAACGGCTCTGGGAGGCCCTTTGATGAGGTTAAAGTTCAGTCAACGGCTCTGGGAGGCCCTTTGATGACGTTAAAGTTCAGTCAACGGCTCTGGGAGGCCCTTTGATGAGGTTAAAGTTCAAACAACGGCTCTGGGAGGCCCTTTGATGAGGTTAAAGTTCTATAATTTTACATGATTGAGAAATTATTTGCTCAGGGTTATCACAGCCTTCGAGCCTCTTTATTTGCTGATTACTGAACTGATTACAGAATTTTTCTGGACATTCTTTCACTGGAACAACAACAAGCGTCTCCCGACCTTGATAAAACCGATTTGAGAAAACGTTAAATACCTTCTGGTTTAGGCATTCTTTGAAGGTTTCTTAGTACTTCGCGTGGTAGCCGGGACGGCCCAATTCAGTATCCTGGTTAAGCGGCAGCATTTCGCATCCTATACCAGTGTATAAGAACACGAAGGCATGTTGTTTTCTTGTTAATATAACGTTTATTGGTATAAGATGACAAAGGTTTGATGTTCACCTCCACTCAAGACAAAGGCCGGATCTTAACTGCCCTTGCCAACCCAATACGTCAC
The DNA here is from genome assembly GCA_014155875.1 of Cepaea nemoralis. Classification (NCBI taxonomy): domain Eukaryota; kingdom Metazoa; phylum Mollusca; class Gastropoda; order Stylommatophora; family Helicidae; genus Cepaea; species Cepaea nemoralis. Next base: position 42,861 of record JACEFZ010004964.1, on the reverse strand, counting down.
GATTGAGCATCTCTCTCCCTTTCACTCTCGATGCTCAATCGTGCTGTATCTGTTTCCCACTAGATTCTAATAATACCCCAGTACTCCTCCCTTACTGTTACACGTCGATGTTGTCTCGAGACAGATTGAATAGTGATACGCCAATGACTGTGTATACAGCGACGAGATGACAGAAGAACACAATCTCTAGTCGTGGCACTCGCCGACCACACATGCACCAGAACTGGTGAAAGTAAGCTAATTTTTAGAGCTATAGACATGTCCGGAGCTTGATTCGCATGACATGCACGGGGCTTGCCTCGCATGTTTTCGATTTATCGTCACATGTGTGTATTGCGACTGGTAATGACGTAAGATACCTTGTTAATGTTTGAGTGGTATTCTGTGAAAGTAAGCTAATTTTTAGAGCTAGAGCCATGCCGGGAGCTTGATTTGTATGACATGCACGGGGCTTGCCTCGCATGTTTTCGATTTATCGTCACAGGTGGTATTGCGTCTGGTAATGACGTAAGATACCTTGTTAATGTTTGAGTGGTATTCTGTGAAAGTAAGCTAATTTTTTGAGCTAGAGACATGCGGGGAGCTTGATTCACATGACATGCATGGGGCTTGCCTCGCTGATGCAGTTTTTTTTTTAGTGCAAACTAAAGTATATTTGTCACCATCCACATATACCGACAGGTTTTGCCTTTCGAGATGTACAGTTTCTGAAATAAGTTGTAGTTGTGTGGTACAATTTACACAGCTTTTTCACGAGATTACTTCATTGGCACCCAAGCAAAGTGCCTCATATTATTTGTTTATACATTTTGTGATGTGCTCACGCGATTCAGCGCCATTTAAAACCACTATATTCAAAAGTTCACTATCGTGCGTTAATCGGTTACTGTGATATTACAATAAGCGCAGATGACACTGCCAAATGTTTTGTCAGTATCAAGGGGACACAAATATTTCCAAAATACGCAAAAGGAAAAAACTGGCCTAAAATTAAGAAATTATTATTTTAATGTATAATTCGGATCTTTGACTGATTATGTTAAGTTAATTAAATGTCTACTATTGAGACTGGTCTCTAGTAGTAAGTTCTCTAGAATTAATCACTATTTATATGGTATGACGTGTTTATTAATTGTCGCAATATACCCATATATAGAATTATTAGCTGTAATCTGGCTTCAGACTTTTTTCCTAAAGCTGAATATGCCAAAGCTATCTTTTGGGTTGTTGTTTTTTTTTTTTTTTTTTTTTTTTTTTTGGCTCAGACCAAAGAGTAGTATTAACAAGTATTTCTTTTGAGCTATCCAAAGACCTCACTTGAGCATCACTTATTCACATTCAATGTGAATTTTGATGGACCTCCTCCGCGGAGAGCAAAGGATAATATCCGGGGTAGAGGCATATTCCATCGCGCCCCTCACACTTTGGCCTACCTCTATACATACACACACACACACCCACCTACACACTGGGACTCGACCCCGGTCCCCGGTGATTAGCTGGTCTACTTATCTATATAAGTAATCCAGATGCATGGGGCTTGCGCCGCTGTCTTCTAGCGAACCCGGGACGGACCAGGGAAGCGGAGGCGGCCGGTGGAGGTACCTGTTCGCGCTTGCCCGCCCCCGGGACCGGAAGTGACAACCGGAAGTGGTCATCCAAACCCAAGAAAATAACCGCCAATTTCAAATATCTGGGTCATTTGTGGGCCGTTTTCTATGTGGTCCGCTGTGGGCGGTATAACATTCATATAGGGAAATACGACGTCCGGCCCCCCTCGATGGCCCACAAATACTAAGTAGTTACAACATCCCATACTACTCAAGTATAAGGGAATCTCGGTAGTGTAGTCCCTAGATGCTCATCTTACGGCCTGGTTATCTTGGTTTCATCCCGCATTGGGGGAGGATCGGACCTTTAACATTGGCCTGACTCTCAGGTCGATCCATTCTAAATGTGTACCAGTACATGTCTTCGGAGGTAAAGTCGGTCGATGTGATACTGAGCACATCACATACCGAGTGCCGACTGGTGTATGAAAATTTAGGTCTAGCACCTTGGGTGAAAGTGTCTTTTAATTACTTACCACTAACTCAGATTGACTGTATAGAAATACAATTACTTCTATCAAAAATGTTATTCTACTTCTTCTTTTTCTTTTCACCTTCTCTCAACAAACTCACTGCTATCCCTTTCTTGACTTGACTATGGTTTATCGAATTTCGCAGCTAACGTTTTTCCAGAGGAAGTGGTATCCATTCTCACACCAATGCGCCTTAGTCATCACCTACAGCATGCTTGGTAGTTTAGAGTTCTGCTATTATTGTATTACATTATAGTCCCCGATAGCACACGGGCAGTCTACATGGAACCAGTCCCATATTTTTCTATGAACTGCCAAGGAGCAAGTGCGGCATGATGACGTCAATTAGAAAGAACGAAGAATCCTAGAATAGAAGCGATAAGAAAATGACGTGACAACACAGAATCGTCACGGGAAAATGTCAATAACAACACAGATTGACTTGGGAGATTCTGGAAGGCGGCAGCTTGTCTTGTTTCTGGAACGATATGTCGGCTAGACATTGGTTTGATGGCACATCAGTGGCTGAAGTATTAGTTGGAAATGGAAGAAACAATCTTAGGAATCAACACTTATCATAGCCACGAATAAACGCCGCAAATGTCACGTCTATGAAATGGCGGGAAGGATAATTGGCGGATTGACAGAAGAACTCCGTAAGGACGAACAAGGACATTGTCAACAAGTGAATATTTGAACGGGCATAGCTTGCAACATGTTATTGATTTGTATTATTATAATCTTCTTACTGCCCATCTCGCAGAAGAGGTCCAGTGAGTAAATAATTATTTATTATTATCATTGTTCAGCAAGTTTGAATGCGGCAGTATTAAATGACGTCGTAACTGTTCAAAGTCATTGACTCAGTCATTTCAGTTCAGCTGGCTTAAAGAACTGCCTTTGCTTTTCGAGCCGTGTTCAGTATACAGTATTATTGGAGTTATTCGTTATTCTACACCCTAAGACAGAGTTTGGCAGACGTGGGAATTTGATACAGGAGAAGCCAACATTGAAAAGCCAATCAGCCACCTGGAAATATTTTAAACAGTAGAACTTCTTGCTCCCGAAGTCATGGATATATATTAATCGTCACTGTATATGTTTTCATCAGCATGAAGAAAGTTTGTTCCCCTAATAGCCGACGCTCAGTCATTTCTTGTCGAGCGGTGTAAAGGACGTTTATCGACACGTTGGACATTATTTACGGGAATTTTACGTACACATTTATACGATGCATTACGGACTTTACCTCAAACAACTACGCTTCACTCCACTGGATTCTATCGAGATATATGGACTTCACACACCGGAACTTCGACAGGGACATATGCTTATCTAGACCGGACACTGCTACGACTACACCAGGACATTAGGACACTACAACATGGAACTTTATTCAGGACATTTATGATTGCTTTCCTCGATTTATTGGACGTTTACACGGGACAGCAACTTTCTAATCTCATGACATATACACATTGCTACAATTTTCTATGAAATTACAGCGAAAATCTGTATCATGAAACTGGAAGTATCATTCACAAGTGGATACCTCCATAATCAGCATTTATAGACAGCCGTTCCACCACAGTTTTACTTCTGATAAGGCTAGTATATTTGTTGGTTGTTGTGACTGTTGATTTTATTGTTGGGTGTTTACATTCCAAATTTTAAAATAAAATCCATTGCCGATTTCTTTTCATTATGATTACGCGGGCGGTTGGCGGGCCATTCTTTTGTTCTTTTGATAGATAAACTTGTTTATATAGCACAAGAATACGTTTTATACTAACGGTCGACAGCTCGTTACGAATTCCGTTTGTAGCTACCAGCTACCTCGCATTTCGTTGGTACGTGTGTCGTGTGGTTACAGTCATATAAGTTTGTTATTTATCAGTTATCATTGGTTCTTCTTTTATATGTGAATAGATATGTGTGTCTGCGTTACTATAGTATGTCCACATTTGTTTGCCTTCATTCACGATCAATTATTTTGAAAACTGTATGTTGCATCGTTATGAAATTTTTCCAGCCCTCTTATATTTACCCCCACCCAAGGAATATGTCTTTGATAGGTCCAAAAACAACTTAAATCATTGAAAGCGGCGACATTCCTTTGATGTTTTGCTTAACAACTAGTGAATTCTCGCTAAAAAAAATTATGTTTACGGTAATGGGGACCTGCAAATTCAGATGACAAACAAAGGCGTATCCGGATTCGTTTGGGAGTGGGTGCAATGAAAGAAGTAGCTTACAATCGACAGGGTCGGCTGCATTGCACCGGGTTTTTATCCCATATGGCTCAGTTTCTTTCCGCAGCGCGGAAAGCGTCGCACAAAGCACGAACTCCGTAGCTCCAGCGACGACCCTCGGGAGTGTCCGTAAAAAAATATTCACTCTTGAAATGAAAGACGCGGCCCGGAATCGAACATACAACCTTCAATCCACCCTTTCTCTAATAGTCCTCTTCCTCTTTCAACACATGGTCCTGACGTTTTTTTAGTAACTTTTATCAATATTTAATAGCAAGGACAGACAGACAAACAGACAGACAGACAGACAGACAGACAGACAGAAAGGTAGGTAGGCAGAAAGGTAGGTGGGTGGGTGGCTGGCTGGCTGAGTGGGTCGGTCCGTCGGTCGGCCGGCCGGCCGGCCGCTGGCAGGCAGGTAGGCAGATAGATAGATAGATAGATAGACAGACAGACAGACAGACAGATAGATAGATAGATAGATAGATAGATAGATAGATAGATAGATAGATAGATAGATAGATAGATAGATAGATAGATAGATAGATAGATAGATAGATAGATAGATAGATAGATAGATAGATAGATAGAATGATAGATAGAATGATAGATAGAATGATAGATAGATAGAATGATAGACAGACATACAGACAGACAGACAGACAGACAGACAGAAGGACAGACAGAAGGAGACAGACAGATAGATAGATAGATAGATAGATAGATAGATAGATAGATAGATAGATAGATAGATAGATAGATAGATAGATAGATAGATAGATAGATAGATCAGCAGGCAGGAGGGCGCGCGCGGGCGGGCAGGCAGGCAGGCAGACAGACAGATAGATAGACAGACAGATAGATAGATAGATAGATAGATAGATAGATAGATAGATAGATAGATAGATAGATAGATAGATAGATAGATAGATAGATAGATAGATAGATAGATAGATAGATAGATAGATAGATAGATAGATAGATAGATAGATAGATAGATAGATAGATAGATCCCCGACAGAAGCCGGGCCTTGTCAGCTAGTTTATTTATATAATCACGTTTCATGAAATAACCCCCATTTGGAGACACCTCTGAATCTTCGCGCTGTTTGTTTCAAAATGGAAATCACGTGAAAATTTCAAAAAATGCCGGGACGTCTCTTTGTGAAGCTGTAATACTGTTAAAATCATGGACGTAATCTCTAAGTCGTAATTAATATACCGCATATAAACTAACTTTGAAATCTGCTGTAAAATCTCCAGAACAAACAAATTTTTGTTGGGTGGACATAATGATAAGGTTATATACTAAATCTCATCATTTTCCCTCAGTTACTGAGATATTGAATTTTATATTCAGGCAACACACACAAAAAACACTATAGTCGCTTATCTATCTCATAATTGTGTATTTTTCTTTGGCGTGATATTCTTTATACCTACTATACATTTTTCTATCTATTTATGGAGTTTACATACTGTAACAAGTTAGGACGGTGTTTAATTCTCGCAAGGCTTGCTGTTTTTCTCGTTAATTCCACTTTACATCATTGTTGATTTTGGTTTGACATTTCGTTCAACGTTTTATACTTTTGATACATTTATTGCTATCTTCCCTGCGCATTTGCATCCATTCGATTGTGCATCGCATATATTTTGTATTTTAGGTATATAATTTACAGCAGCACATTAGTACAACATGTCGACACTGCAAGACTTTATGGATATGGGTGAGAAGTCTGGTTTGACCTGCCCGGAACTCGCGTGGGTGAAACAGGAACTCAAGGAATTCCAAGCTAAACAGAAGGAAGAAAAACAAATGCAAGCAGCACGTGAAAGAGAAGAAAGACAAAAAATATTAGTAGCAAGGAAAGAAGAGAAAGAACTGCAGGCAACGCGTGAAAGAGAAGAAAGTCAAGAAAGACTAGCTGCAGAGACAGAAATGAAGGAGAAGGAATTAGCCCTAGAAAGAGAGAAGATAGCGACAGAAAGGGAGAAAATAGCGGCAGAAAAAGAGAAAATATGGCGAAAAAGGAACGGATTGCATTTGAGAAAGAATCCAAAGAAAAAGAACTGGCATTTATAAAGGAAAAAACTAGCGGCCGAAGCATTCTTAAAGGACAAAGAAATTAAAGACAGTTTGAAAGTCAAGACTTTAGAGATGGATCGAGAAGCCGAGATCGAACGAGAGAAAACACAAGCTAAGGCTGGGAATCCTATTAAACGTTAGCAAGGTCTCACACAAGGCGATTCGGTATCCGCCTGAGTTACTCATTTCGAGGTTCTGGTCAAGTTTTACAAGGTTCCAGAACAGGATTGGCCCATCTTGTTCGACCGTCACTTGGCTCTGGAGCCTTTAAAGGTAGTAAAGTTGATCCCAGAGAACTTACGGACCAACTACACATACATTCGTGATAGAGTATTATCGCAGTTCAGTCTTGACGCTGCTGGGTTGAGAACGAAGTTTAAGACTCAGACACCGAAAGCAAATCAGACATTCCTGGACTACGTATCTGAAACTTCATCACTATTTGACAAGTGGTTAAAGGCAGAAGTTTTATCATCTGATTTTGAGAAACTGCGTGACCTCATGTTACGAGACAAACTGTTATCATCAGTGCCGGATTCAATGTCCACATTTCTGGTGGAGAACAGATGCAAGTCTATCCCGGAGATGTAAGCTCGGGGAGAGGCATTTTACAACGCCCATCGCGACGTATTTGCTGATGGTGCGCAACCAGAACTTGTAATTGGTGCTAGTGCAAGAGTTCAGAATCAAAGAAATCACGGCAGAAGTAACAGATTCACACAGCATAGAAATAGAGGTCCATATCATAACACATACAGAGATTCAGACAGAAAGAGAAAGGGTCGTTTCACACAGTGCCCACATTGCAAACTCAGCCACGGTTCTTTAGAAATGTGTGACCGTAACCCTGCATATGAATCTTATCTCAAAAACGTCATTAGTAAAACGAGAGGTCAGTATGAGGCATATAAAAAGAATGTCAAATGTTACGCGTGTCGGGCGTACGGGCACACCTCACGTTTTTTTTTACGATGAGGGAGGCGTTGAAGGAGACGAGTGCTGCGCAGTGTACACCAGTAGTGACTCGGATGACTTAGAGGACACACACGCAGCTTTTATAGAGACATTCACCGATGACGGACCAGGTAAGACAGATAAGAATTCTATTGACGATGAGTGTCAGGTAGTCATTCAAGAGGCCAATACGGTCAACATCCAGAATGGCAAATTAAAGGTTCATCAAGCATGGGTGAATGGTGCACCAACTATGTGCGTGAGAGACACAGGGGCCTCAATTATTGGGGTCCACCAAAAGCTGGTGAGGACACAAGATTACACAGGCAAAACTGTTGCCTATAGAACATTTGGCGGCACATTAGAAAGATACAAAATTGCTTAAGTCTCGATACAATCTCCTTACTTCGAAGGCACAGTGAATGCGGCAGTGTTACCTAACCCTTGTGCTGGCGTACTCATTGGGAATATATCCAATGTGAAAGATTGCACTCATGAAGAGGCCATTCATTGGGAGATCGACCACACTCCTACAAATGCTCTCACGAGAGCCCAAGTGCGTCAACAAGAAGAAGAAAACAAGAAACATTCTTCATCTTCTCAAACTGATAGTGACAATACTAAAAATACTATCGTATTAGCGACAGACATAGCCACGGAGCAGAGACAAGATCCAAAATTAAGAATTTGTTTTAAAAACATGTACAAACTATCCAAACAGGCAAAGCATGGTAATTGGCAATTTATCTTAGACAATAATATCTTAACAAGACGTTACAGCAAAGGGACAACACTTCTTTTACAAACGGTGCTACCGAATATGTACCGTGTGAGGCATTGAAGCTTGCGCATGATTCCCCATTTGCTGGTCATATGGTAATTGCCAAAACCACCAACAGACTTTTGGCACAATTTTATTGGCCTGGGTATGCCAAAAATGTTACCAAACACGTCCGTTCATGCGGACTGTGCCAAAAGACAACGCCGAAAGGGAAGCATCCCAAGGCACATGTACAGCGTACTGATCTGGCATCACGCCCATTTCAGAAAATTGCAGTGGATATTGTCGGCCCACTGAACACCAGTACAGATCGTGGAAATCGCTTTATATTAACCATGATTGATCTCTGTACTCGTTGGCCAGAGGCAATTCCACTCACATCTATTACATCGAGATCTATTCTAGATTCATTCCTACTGATATTTAGTAGAATAGGTTTTCCTCTGTACATCCTTTCAGATAGAGGCAGTCAATTCATGTCCGCAGCTACACAAGCAGCGATGAAGGTACTGGGTATTCCTCAAATGTTTAGTTCCCCTTGGCACCCAATGACAAATGGTGTCAATGAAAATTACAACGGGGTCCTAAAGCGAACCCTCGCTAAAGTTGCGGCTGAGCGACCCAAAGATTGGGACATTTTATTGCCGGCAGTACTATTTGCGTACCGAGAGGTACCACGGACAAGTACTGGATTTTCCCCATTTGAGCTCGTGTACGGAGCCAATCCACGTGGCCCATTGATGCTATACAATGACATGCTGACTAACAAAATATATGACCACCCAAAAAGAGAAGCATATGAAATGGTTACTCAGCTGAGAGACAAAATGATAACAGCTTGTCAGACTGCAAAATCGGCACTAGAAAAAGCTGGGGAGAAATACAGGCAATATGATAATAAGTAGGCCAAGACAATAGTCTTGAAAGAAGAAGACGAAGTCCTACTCCTATTACCCGACCCTCGTGATTGTCTAGTTACTTCATAGCAGGGTCCATTCAGAGGCATTAAATAGGTCAGCGATGTAGACTATTTAATTCGTGTAAAAGGGAAAAACAAAATTTTCCACATAAACATGTTAAAGTCGTACACAGAACGCGACAGAAACACAACACAAGCAGTCCAACAAATACCGCACAGAACAGCAGTGGCATGCTGGGTGATCAATGAGCAACAAGAAGACGCAATTACACACCAGTTACCATCACCAACATTCAATGGTAACAATGGTTGGCAAGCTATTCAGATTAATCAAAACTTGTCGTCACAAGATAAATTGACATCTGCAATACTACAATATAGTGACATTTTCTCTGATAAGCCGGGGCAGACATCATTTATCAAACACAAGATCACATTACTTTCAGACATTCCTGTGAAAGTTAAACCATACCCTATCCCTGTACACTATTTAGAGAAAGTCACAGCGGAAATCTCTGAATTAGATCAGAGCGGTATTATCAAAAAGTCTACTTCTAACTACTGTTCTCCTGTAGTGAGAGTGAAGAAGAAAGACAACTCACAACGTATTTGCGTTGATTCATTGGCACCTTGCCGTCTTGACAGACGATAGTTTGTGCTTTAAAAAGGCATAATAACTTTTAACTATGGCGGTAGCGAGTGTGACTGATAAGGCCAATTTGCGCTGTAAATGTCCGTTCACAGTGGGTGCATGTGAACACGTGGTCATTTCCACCATCATGCACCATCTTACGTCTCAAACGCTTGATGTGTGACTTTTCTGCAATAATTTTCTCCTTTGACTTTATTCCATTTCTGATATTTGCCCTCCATGCAACACGTTCAGCGGCGACTTGCTCCCAATGTGCATTATCAATGCCTGTATCAATCATGTCCCGCTTACACACATCTTTGTATCGTAGTAGAGGCCGACCCTGAGATCTCTTACCCATCTGTAATTCACCAAAAAAGATATCCTTTGGTATTCTACCATCATCCATCCTCCTAAGATGTCCTATCCATCTAAGTCTACGAAGACTGAGCATGGAATAAACTGTCACACAACCTGATCTTTCCAATACTTCAGTATTTGTGATTTTGTCTTGCCACTTAATACCAAGAATTCTTCGCAGACACCGCATATGAAAGCTGTTTAAGTTGTTCTCTTGGTGTGAGTAAGTTGTCCAGGTTTCACTGCCATAGAGAAGAGTACTAAGGACACAGGCTTGATAGACAAGGACTTTTGTTTTGGCAGTAAGCTTCCTGTTCTCCCAGACTCTTTTTCTTAACCTGTTCATTGTTGTTGCTGCCTTACCAATCCGGATGTTGATTTCCTGATCTAGGGATAATTTGCTATTTACCACTGATCCTAGATATGTAAAATGGTCTACTATCTCTAGTTCAGCGTCGTCAATAAAGATTGATGGTACCCCATGTGCACCTTGTGACATAATCTGTGTCTTCTTTTTGCTTATTGTTAAACCAAATTCAGAACAAGCATTGGAGAATGCAGATAGTAGACATTGCAATTCTTCCTCAGAGTGGGTCGTAACTGCAGCATCATCTGCAAAAAGCAACTCTCTGATCAGTACCCTCCTAATTTTGGTCTTAGCCTTCAATCTCTGAGCATTGTAGAGGCCGCCATCTGAGCGTGAGTGAATGTATATACCACCATCCTGATCATGAAATGCATATTTCAGTAGAAGTGAAAAGTATATTCCAAAGAGGGTGGGAGCTAGTACACAACCTTGCTTAACTCCACTCTTGATTTCAAATTCTTCAGAAGTTGCACCATCAAACTTGATTATACCCTTCATGCCTGTGTGGAACGATTCCACAATGGACAGAAGAGTTGGTGATTGCGTTGATTACAGAAAGGTAAACGCTTTAACCCTTCTTGACGCAGAGCCAATGCCAAATATCGATGAGTTAATTGATGGTATGGCAAATTCAAAAATCATCTCAAAGAATGATCTCACAAAGGAATATTGGCAAATCCCCATGGATAAAGATTCCATGCACATAACTGCTTTTGCCACTCCTCTATGTTTATACGAGTGGGCATATCTTCCATTTGGTCTTCAGAACGCGCCGAGCACTTTTATGCGCATGATGAGACAATTACAGCACGGGATTTCTAATGTTGCTACTTATATGGACGACATATGTATCCATACTGCTGACATAGACACACATGTTAAAATACTAAAACAAGTATTCCAAAGAATACAACAACGTGGTCTTAAAGCAAAGCCAAGCAAGATCGAAATAGGGTTCACTGAAATACAATTCCATGGCCATAGAATTTCAGATGGGTTCCGCAAGACAAACCCACAAGTAGTCACCAAGATTTTAAATATTAAACCACCTACCACAAAGAAAGAACTTAGGAGTCTGCTAGGTCTTATTAACTATTATCAGAAAATCAATCCTAATTTTTCTGATATGACAGCAACGTTTTCTCTCGTTCGATCTCGGCTTCTCGATTCGTCTGCCAAACTCTGTCTTAGGGTGTAGAATAACGAATAACTCCAATAATACTGTATAATGAACATGGCTCGAAAAGCAATGGCAGTTCTTTAAGCCAACCGAACTGAAATGACACAATGTGCGCAACAGGCACAGACCAAGTAAATCCACCTACAGAAACTACACGATTAAAATCAGAAGTGCTCTCAGGGAGGACAAGAAGCAGTTTGTAATGAGTACTTGTAATTCTTCTTCTTCTTCTTCTTTCGTTCACTAGAAATACGTCTATAACTGCAATGCTGTCTCTTGTTTGAATCTAACAGCCTTTTTTTAGTTCACTCAGCGGTTCATAGAGTTTATCTTCCACTGTTGTATCTCTAGACCATAAGGTTTGTCTGGATATGTTGTAGTTTGGGCAGTCTTGGAGTATGTGCTCTGCTGTCTGTGACGCCAAACCACATGGCAGAGACACCAATCTTGAATTTTGTATACATATGGTTGCGTAATATATTGTGTCCTGTTCTGATGCCCAGAATAATAACTTGTTCTGGTTTGTCCAAAACGTGGCAGTCGTCTTGAGCAGGTTTTGGTGGCCTTCTGACTGATTTGATCATTCTTTTCTTTTGGTGGTATGTAATGGGCACATCAGGCTGTTCTTCTTTTGCTCCTTCCTTAGCCAATCTATCAGCTCTGTCATTTCCGGTACTCCACAGCGGTATGGTATCCACTATATGGTGACCTTATGCTGACTGCTAACTTCAGAAAGTAATGTCCTTAGTACTGGCAATTTCCCAGGCAGGAGCGCCTCGAGTATTGATTTTGCATCTGTCAATAGCAGCACAGGTTGTGTACCATGGCTGGTTTTTAGTGATTTCTCTGTTGCTATCTTGATTGCCTCAATTTCAGCATCATAGTTATGGCAGTACTTTCCTATTGGAACTCTGGCCGTGTCCCTAGTATTATTTGGGTATTCTATGTACACTACCGCTATTCCATTTCGAACAGTATTTTGTGCTGACCCTTCTGTGTAGACTCAGATCCAGAGATCCTGTGGGTATTCGTCATCAAGGAAGCTGAAAGTGGCCGTTCTGCGCTGTACACTGTTCTGTTCTTCCTTGTAAAATATTCCTCTCACTTTTGTCTGGATTTGTAGTGATAGTCTATGTTCATCTGTCCATGGAGTTCGCGCTGGAATAGTTATCAGGGGGATACCAACTGTGGGCAGATCGGTGGTTTCTTTGCAGAGTCGTTTGGCTTAGTGGATAAAACTACTTCTTTTCAACCACCCCATAGCTACGTTTTCAAATCGGTTTTGCATAGGGTGGCCTGGCAAGCTGAGGAACTTTTCTGCTTGTATTAGTGTTTTCGTATCTATGTGCTCTCTCAGTGCTTGTGCCCTCACCATTTTCTCCATTGCTACTATAGTGGTTGATCTCATCCCTCGTGTGGTGACTCTAAGTGCTTGATTTTGCACCTTGTCCAGCTATTGTAGAGTGGTTTTTGATTCTGAACACCACGCAGTTGACCCATATTCCAGGTGTGGTCGTATGCTCTGTTGATAAACTTTGCTAAGTATTTTCCCACTGGCTCCCCATGTGGTTCCACTTAGCTTCCTCAGGGTGGCTATTTTCCTTCTGGCTTTTGCTACTGCTTTTGTGTTTTGTTTTTTGGTTTTCATGTAAGCCTGTCGTCAAATGTTACTCCAAGGTATATTGGTTCTTTATCTTCTCTTAGGGATGTTCCATTTATCTGGATGATTCCTGCCTTTTGTTTTTGAGAGAGGGTAAATAGAGTGGTGCTGCACTTGTCAGTGTTTATGCTGACACACCATCTATCCGCCCATGCAACAAATGTATCTACAGCTCTGTGTAGCTATCTGGTGGCCACTGATGCATGTTCTTTTGTGCTCCACAGAACCAGGTCATCGGCGTACATTGCCGCTTTAATTCCATACGGTAGATTAGCAAAAAGATCATTGATGAAGATTAGAAAAAGTGTGGGGGACAAGACTCCGCCCTAGGGAACACTGTGACGTTATAGTACTTTCTTGCTCTTGAGTCCGTCTATCTGTACTCGGGCTCTTCTGTTGTGCAAATATGCTTTCACCCATTTGTACATTCTTCCATTGACTTTACAGCTTCTCGATGTCTTCATCAAACCTTCTTGCCAGACTTTGTCAAAGGCTTTCTTCAGATCTATCCATGCAGCAAGCACCAGCTTCTTCTCTTGGAATGCATCCTCAATTTCTTGAGAGAGGTAGCTTGTCTGATCTTCCGTAGAGTAGCACTGCCTAAAGCCAGCCTGTTGTGGCACAACGATGTTTTCACTTTCAATGTACCACTGCAGTCTGTGATTGATGACGCGCTCCGTTGTTTTGCAGAGACAGGTGGTGAGGTCTGTAGCTGGATGTTAAAAGGGGTATCATGATTGCTTCTCACAAGGCTTGTGGAACACTGCCTAAGGTCCAGGTGTTATTGAAGATCTGCTACAGCTTTGCTTTTACCTCTGTTCCTAGGTTCCAGATCATTCCATTGGAGATACCATCAGCTCCTGGTAACTTTCTCATTTTCAGTTTTGATATGGCTAGCTCCAGTTCACTTATTGTGATAGGTGCCTCCGTAACCTCATGTAGTATGTCATTCTGTCCTGTATGTTGCCATTTCTCTCGAATCTATTGTTGTTTCTCTGGACTAACTTCGATATTGTTATCTTGTGCGAATGAGTCCGCAAAATGATCAGCTGTTTGCTTTCCTGTTAAGATGTTTCCGTCTTTGTGCAGTGCAATTTTTGAGTTTCTCCCTGTGCCCTCATCGATAAGTTATGTTATTAGCTTCCACAACGTCCTTGTGTCTCTTTCAAAGTTTAATGACTCTGTTTTCTACTGCCAGCTTTTCCTCGTAGCCTGCATCTGGGCCCTTTGAAATTTGACTTTTGCGTGCTGGTATTTATTGTGGTGCTCTTGGATGGGGTTGGCCTCTGCTTGCCATCTACACACTTCCACATCATTATGCAACTGTTCCAGTTCACCAATCCAATAGGGTTTATAATGTTTACGGGCTCTTCTTGGTACTGTTTCTCGTGCTGTCTGTTGTATGCATTTCCCAAACACTTCAACTACTTTATTTATGTCCTTCTCAGTGTTCAGGTTTCTAACTAGTATGCTAGTGCGATGCTTGTACATTGCCCAGCCTGCTTTCTTGTAGCTCCACTTTGAGAGGGTGCTGCTTTCACTTACAAGCTCATGTTCTACAGTTAGAAAGATTGACCGATGGTCACTGCCACCTAGCTGTTTCCCAACAATTAGTTTAATGTTCCACTCCACGTCTGATGAATGAAAATACAGGTCAGGTGTAGTTGTAGTGTGCCATATTCTCGAGTAGAAGGTATGTAGGTCAGAAGGCTTGTTAATCAAAATGAGTCTATTCTCATCCTGCCAGTCTTCCAGTCTCTCTCCTCGCTGGTCCATGTGATCATAGCCATAGCTCTGCTATTGACTGTTGAAATCGCAACACACAATCATTTTATTTTCTTTTTAATGGTAATGTGTCCAACATTCTTTCTGTAAAATGGCGACGGTTTAACTCGTGCATTCTTTGGGAGACGCTTCCCCCCCCCCCCCCCCCCTCTAAGGATTATGTGGTGTTATTTCGTATTCGTTTATTGGAAGTGTTCAAAAGAAGCTACGGAAGGCAGGTGGTGGATGCAATTTTGATGGCAGCCGACAGATAGTTGTTGGTTGTCGTCTTAAATTTCGCGACGGCAGGCAGAAGATCTTTTTATTGGGACAATGGCTGCGGTCACCTGGCCAGTACGGTCACTGCCAGAAAGAATTGATTGATTGATTGATTGATTGATTGATTTAGTAACCGACATCACAGCATTCGGGGCATTCCCATAAGTGCTCCGTCACCATTATCAGCAGCCAGCGAAGAGTTCCAACACCAATAGTACCAGTAGCAATCTGATTATATGTCCATCTCGCCTTTCCTCTGAGCGTCGAGCGTCGGCCAGATCCCCTCGCCACTCCTCGCTGTCTCATTCTTGCCAGACCATGGTGATCCATTTGCTCCTCCGAGGTGTACACGTGCTCCCACACGGCCGCAACCACGTCTGCCTTGCCATGCATCAATACTCCACCAGATTTTGCAGAGCCAGCCAATCTGTCCGCCTGTTCATTCCCCAGCACATCGGAATGCCCCGGTGAAAAGATCCAGGCGATGCTTGTCACCCGTGACTTCCGAAGCGAAGCAAGCCACTCTGCACGAAGCTTGCCTGTCCTCAACCTACTCAGCATGCTTTCTGAGTCAGTTACAATCACGATGTGTGTGTGTATGTTATCGTATTCTCCATCCCGCGAAAAGCTGCACTGACTGCCTCCACCTCCATTCTTAAGCTACATGTTGTGGTATCATATGCCAGGCTCTCCTGCACCAAACGTCGACCATTAGCCTTTTCCAAGAACCCCCAGGCACTTCTACTACCTCTCAGCACCGAACCATCTGTGTGGATAATCACATCACCCGGGCGAGCATTATCCTGAATTAGTTGCTGGATTTCCACTTCCGTGGCCCCTGCTGGCACTCCCTGCACTCCCGGCTCAATTTTATTATAACTCTGCAAAGGTCTAACTGGACCGGAGGCTCTGACCCACTCCTCACCTCGCCTAATGTTCTCCAAGATGCACACTTGTCTGATCGTATCCTCCGCCTGAGCCATCCATGATTTCCCTCTTATAAGTCGCTGGCCCTTAACTGCGTCAAGCGCCTCATGCACCGGGTGATCTGTGTCAACAGCTACTCTGAGGTATGCCTTCGCCTGCATCACCTTGCGCCTACCAGCAACAGTCGGCAAACCAAGGATGTACCGCATACACACCACTGGGGTGTCCTTTGTGCATCCCAGAATGATCCGCATAGCCTCGTTCTGTATGCGCTCCAATCTCACCAGCTGACTCTTTGAGACAGTGAGCAGTCCTAGTCCATAATCAATTTGCTGGTATAGTCTGAAAACCATGCTCTGCTCTATGTCCACTGCAGCCATAGTTTTAAGTGCGTTGAGTCCCTTTTGAGATCTTGTCACAAGCGTCTCCACGTGGTCCTTGAAGGATAGGCTCCTGTCAAATTTGATTCCCAGATACTTCAGTGTGTTCTCTCTGTTGACGCTTCCACCATCTATCGTGAGGCTTGGAACATCAGCTCTTACAATCCTGTTGTCCAGCGAGCACCACAAAACAGCTGCCTTTTCCGGATGGATGACAGCACCCATTTCAGTGCACCAATCAATCACTTTGTCTACTGTCACCTGTAGCTCCTGGGCTGTTTGCTACCTATCTCTCCCCTGCCTATATGCTAGAATATCATCTGCAAATGTTAGTATCCTTCCAACCCTGGTGCTTCTAGGTTTGCAATTTTTCTCATATACACGTTAAAGAGCACCAGTGAGATTGCGGATCCCTGTGGCAGTCCCGGGGTTAAAATATTTGACAGAATAAGAAGAATAAAAACATTTTTAAAAATGAAAGCAATAAAGAGAAAATAAAAATTGGAAAAAAATGTTCCTACTTACCTCAGAATTCCGAGCTGGGTATGACATCGTCCATAGAGAGCTGCTCTTTGGTCTGCTAGTTCTGTGCTGTTTTTGCTCTTCAGTATTGAAGTAGCTGACTTTGCATCTGTGAAGATAGCTATTTGCTTCTCTTTATTTGCCTCCATCAAGAGCATTTCTGCTGCAGTTTTCAAAGCTTCTACCTCTGCTTTGAAATTATTTGAAAATTTTCCAGTTGTCACTGACAATGGTTTTTTTTTTTTTTTTCATTCCATATTTTTTTTTTTATTTAGGAGAATTCCTCCTCCTCCATTGTCTATTGAATTTTTGGCTGATCCATCTGTATATGTATGGGTCCACTTGTGATTTGGGTAATGTTCCTTTATGTAGTTTAGAGCGATTGTTCTTCGTTATGTTTCATTCTGCGTGTTCTTTTTCCCCAATACCAGGAATGTTTTCTATCATCACAGGCAGTTGCTGCTGTCTCCAAGCTGGGAACTTGTGTGCATTGTAAATGAGTTTGACTGTTGATATGTTAAGTATAGGATATGCCATAATCTTTCGTTTTTCAATTTCTAGTTTCTTCAGTCTTCCCTTTCCAAAACCATTAAACCTGTTACACAAAGGGTGATCTGTCAATCTTCCAAATTTGTCTGCTTGTTGTTGGGCTCTGCTATCTCTTCTATCCTGCATTGGTTGTAAATAAGTGATCTTTTCTAGTTCGTTAATAGGCGTTGTCCTCAGGTCTCCATTTATAATCCGCATTTCTTGATTTTTTTGACTTAGTTGCTGTTGCCCAAGCTGCGATGCCATATTCCAGTGCTGTCCTCACCCGTCCAGTATATAATTTCTTGGAAACTTTCTCAACTGCTCCCCACGTTGTACCAGCAATCTTTTTGATGACTGCCATTATTTGGCTCTTGTTCGATATTTATCAACCTGTGTCTTCCATGTCAGGCGACGATCAAAGGTGACTCCTAGATAGTTTGGATTTTTTTTCATGGGGCAATATTTTTCAATTCAGTATCAGCTTAGGGTGCTGAGTTTTATTTGAGAGGGAGAACACCGTGCATGTTGTTTTCTCCTCCCTTATCTTCACTAGCCATGATTTTGACTAGTCCTCTAGCGCTAATAAAGCCGTCTGTATTCTGCTGTTAGCAGTACTAATATATTCTTCAGATGTCTATATGGCTAGGTCACCTGCAAAGGAGGATGTGTGTACTCTGGCTGGAATATATTCCGTAATGTCATTTATATATGCTAGGAATAATGTTAGTGAAAGTACTCCTCCTTGGAGGACACCTTGCTACAACAGCATCTTTTACCTGGTTTGTCCTTGTACTTTTGCTTTCGCAGTTCTGTTCTCAAGGTAGTGGCTGATCTATGTGTACATTTTCCCAGAAACATGCATTTTTCGCAGTTTTACTTTCAGTCCTTCCTTTAATACTTTATCAAATGCTTTTTCTAAATCTATCCAGACCGCTATTGCGTGCTTTTTCTCTTGGAAGGCATCCTCTATTTCCTGAGCTATGTAGGTTATTTGATCTTCAGTGGATCTGTACTTTCTGAATCCTGCTTGGTATGGTGTTATGAGTTGGTTTTCTTCCAGATGCCATGTTAGCCTGCCATTGATAATGCATTTCATTAATTTTCCTACACAGCTAAGTAGACTGATAGGTTGATAGTCATTCGGTTCTTCCAGGTATTTTCCTTTCTTTGGGACTGGCCTTAGTATAGCTTCCTTTCATGCCTTTGGGATTATTTCTCTCCTCGAGCTGTAATTTAGGACTGCTAGTAGTTTCGTTTTTGCTTTAGTGCCTAGTCCTATTAGCATTTTATTTGTGATTCCATCCTTTCCTGGTGATTTCTTCTTTTTTAGAGTATTCATTGCCTGTTCCATTTTGTCCATTGTTAGATTTGTTATCATATATTCTGCTGCTGTCTCTGTATTACTATGATGGGTCTGTTTATCTTTGATTGCTTTCTTCTGTTCAGTTGTAATACCAATGTGGTTTGCACTAGCATAGTGTTCCATTAGTGTATTTACAGCTTTTTTCCTGTAAGCAAGGCATTTCCTTGTTTTATTGTTATTTGTTTGTTTCTGGATTCTTCATTGTTCATGGGTTTCACTAGTTTCCATAGTTTGTTTCCATCCCTGTCAAAGTTCAGGTTTTCTGTTTTTTCCCTCCAACAATCTCTTTTTGTTTGATTTACTGTTCTTTTACATTTTGCTGAGATGGCTTTGAGAGACATGTTCGCTTCATTTGTTTGTTCTCTCTCTGCTGTCTTCCTGGTATCTTCAACTTTTCCCTCCAAAATGTGTAGTTCTTCAGTCCAGTATGGTTTGTAATTTTTCCTCACTACTCTTGGAATAGACTCAGTAGCCGCCTGTATTATTGCTTCGTTTAGAGTTTGAACCATTTGCTTCATGTGAGTAGAATAGTAAAGAGGGAAAAACAAAAAGACTGGGAAGAGTATGGAGAAACCCTAAATAAAAACTACAAGGAGGCAACTAGAAACTTCTATTTAAAAAATAAGTGCAATGCGAACCACAGGAGAACCCTTTGACCCAACTAAGTAATTAACAGCGAATATGGAGAACCAATAAGTGAACAAAAACAAATCCTAATAAGATGGAAGCAGTATTTCGAAAAACTTCTCAACATCCCATCAGATGTCACAGGAATTAAAGAGACCTACACAGATGTCATCTAAGAACTAGAACCAGACATATTAAAAGAAGAAATTATAGAAGCCATCAGATTAGCCCCATTGAAGAAATTACCGGGACATAATGAAATACCAAATGAACTAATTAAAGCTGCAAGAGACGTAAGAACAGCTTGGCTACATGGACTATTCAACCATGTTTGGGTAGAACAACAGACACCACGAGACCGGGGAAACGCCATAATTATCCCAATTTGGAAAAACAATGGCAGCAAAGAGACTGCACACAATACAGAGGCATTTCACTGTTGAGTCATACTGGGAAAATATTTTTCAAAATTCTTGAAAAAAGATTACGAACTACTTTAGAACCCCAGCTAAGCGAAACATAACTTGGATTTAGGAAAAACAAAGGATGCACAGATGCCATTTTTGCTCTTAGACAATTTATAGAAAAATCAATCGAATTCAATGAAACACTCTACTTAGCCTTTGTCGACCAAGAAAAGGCATTCGATAGAGTAGATAGAAACAAGCTGTGGGAGATCCTTAAACAATATGGAGTGAGTACACATCTAAAAAAACCTATGTAGAAGTTTATACAACAACAGTGAATGCATAGTGAGAGCAACTGGAGGACACTCAGAACCCTTCACCATAAGATCTGGAGTACGACAAGGTTGTGTCCTGTCCCCTCTCTTGTTCATAACATATATAGACAACATATGTAAAGAAACCAGCCAAGAAGAGACAGCAAGAATACCGCATGACGAGAACACAGAAGAAGAATCATCTGGAAATCTAACCAATAGAGAATTCTTGTTTGCGGTCGACCAAGCACTAATAGCAAAATCAGAAGCTGAATTACAAGACCACATGAATAGTCTAAATGAAATGTGTAGGGAACATAACATGAAAATTAGCACAAGTCAAACAGAGGTATTTACTATAACTAAAGAAATAAATGTAACAACGATTCACCTAAACGAACATCGCTTTAAACAAGTAAAGAGTTTCAAGTACCTGGGAAGTATAATATCATCAAATGGCAGATCAGAAGACGAGATCGAAAACAGGTGCAATAAGGCAAATCAACTCATTGGACAAATGGCACCAATACTAAAGAACAAACATGTAACAATAACTACTAAGAAAGCACTTTACAACACAATCTTCCTACCAACTCTATGCTACCAATGCCAAAGCTGGACAATGACAGAAAAAGAGAAAAGAAAGATCACAACAACAGAAATGAGATTCCTGAGAAAAATACTCAAAGTATCAAGAAGAGATAAGATCAGAAATGAAGAAATCAGGACTAAACTGGGGGTTAAAGCAACACTAGATTTTATTAGAAAGCAGCAAGTCAAATGGTTTGGCCATGCAAGTAGGTTATCAGTCAACAGCATACTACAACAAGCAATGATGTACAGATCCGATGGAAACAGAGGAAGAGGCCGACCACGTAAACGTTGGACGGAAGGATTAGCAGAGTCCATGGGAATATCAATATATGAAGCCCATAATCGGGCCCTCTCACGATGTTTATACTTCACCTCGACACAAGAGGAACATGATGAGATGAGATGAGAGCTTTATGTTGCCATCTCGTGTATTTATGTTTTCACAATATTTTCTGTTAGTATGGCAAATCTGTCCCAATCGGCTCTTTTGTAATTCCAGCGAGGCAAAGTGTTTTGCTCCTGTGGAACATACGCCATATTCATTACAAGCTTGATTGGTCTGTGGTCACTACCTGCTAACTGGTCAAGCACATGGCGATTGATTTTGTGGAGGATATCTCCTGTGCAGAAAGCGTAAGTCTGCAGTAGAAGTGGTAAACCATCTTCTGGAGTAGAAGCTCGATGTGACATCCGCTTTGTTGAGTAAATGGAGATTTGAGTCTATTTCCCAGTCCTTCACTTCATCTCCTCTGTTGTCAGTATCTGGGTATCCCCATCTTTCTGAACGGCTATTAGTCTCCGACAATAATGCAGTTTGTGTCAGTTATTTACATGTTTGAGAGTGCAAGGTCCTTATCTACAGGACTATACAGATTGTAAATTCTGATTTTCACTTCCTTTATCATCATATCAATACCTATCATTTCCGTTTGGTTGCCAGAGATCACAGATACCTCGCTGTAAGGTATTGTATTTCGTGTAAGTATTAGAACTCCTCCTTTGTGTCCTTCGCGGTCGAAACGTGTGACCTGTTATCTTCTGACTGAGAATCTGCGATTGCCGTTGAGGTGTGTGTCTTTAATGCATGCCACAGTTACTCTATCTTTATGAAGACGCTTTGTTAGGGAGACTTTCTTGTTAGAAACTCCTTCGGCATTCCACTGTAGTATGTTGAGTGTCCGGGGTGTTTGGTCAATAGCTCTTAACCTACTCCTCTGTGCCTTGTCTCCACAGCACATGGGAAGGTTACAACCAGTAGTATGGGGTGGACCCCCTCGAGGCAGGGGGCCGGGCACTATCACCGCCCGATGGGACTTCACTGGATTAGCACCATACTGATAATTTGTGACATCATGGATTGCATTACATTGCACTGTTTTGTCAAGCCTGTGGCTCTGAGCATCTGATTTCGACAAGCATTTTTCTGGTATGCTCTCCCTAGCCTTTGACTGTCCCAAGTCTACCTGCAAGGCAGCAGGTGTGTCTCTCTTGGTCTGGTCCCTCTCATGTGACCTGTCCTCCATGGTAGACCCTACCAGTAGCAGGACAATCGCCGGCATAGCTCTTGGGGTCACTGTAACACGCAAGCCCCTCTACCACGACAAGGTGAAGACACGTTAAATGGGTATTTGGTATTTAATTGCACAAAGATTTCTTGCCATCTAGAGTGTCTTAGTTAAATCACTGCATCGAGAGTTTACAAGATTCAGTGCCAAACAAACAGTAGATTTGCATCAAACAAAAATGAATGGCAGAAAATAGGAAGTAGGGTTGGGTCACAGTTATGACTTAGAACTTTTTAATGTTGTTGTTGTTTGTCCATCAAGAATGATGATGACCATTCATTTCATCCAGTGGGGTTGAAAGTATGGAGCCGTGAGTCCTAAGATGGCTGATTAGGCCTATTTTGGCTCGATATGTTCTTTGACAATGTGGACAAGGAATGCTTGACATTTCTGGAGGAGGATTTTCTGCAGTGGTTTTTCTGTTCTGTCTTTTCTTCACAGCTCTTGCAGTCCTGGTTGCCTCACAAGTGACTACACCCTTGCGTAATGATGCACGCCACGAATTTCGGTCTCTGGCTGCAGTCTCCCAGGTGTCATGATGAATTCCAAAAGCATTCAGTGAGATTTTCAGAGTGTCTTTAAAGCGTTTCCTCTGGCCGCCTTGGGAGCGTTTACCACAACGCAACTCGCCGTAAGAAATTCGTTGAGGGAGCCTATGATCTGGCATGCGAGTCAAGTGACCAGCCCAGCGAATCTGATTCTTCATTAGTAGAGTGTGGATACTGGGCATGGACGCTCTTTCTAGGACTTCGGTGTCTGGGATCTTGTCTTGCCATTTAATCTTCAGTAAAAACATTCTGACAAATAAAATGATGTCAATTGAAACGAGAAAAAGAGTGTTGAGGGGATACATAGAGCCTGTTCTTTTGTATGGATGTGAAACTTGGACAATGTGCAGTCAAGCTGAAAAACATCTGATGGCTGCAGAAATGTGGTTTCTGAGGAAAATGCAAAGAATACCATGGACAGATAGAAAAACCAATGACCAAGTACTACAAGAGACAAATGAAAATCGTAGATTGATTAGAGAAATTAGACGTAGACAGTCAAAATTTTTTGGACATGTTATGAGAAGAAATGGACTGGAGAACTTAGTGACAACTGGCAAAATCGAAGGGAACAGACCAAGAGGAAGACCGAGAGGAAAATACCTGGATGGCTTGGCCACATGGCATGGACGAGACAGGAACACTGAGCTGATCCACGACTCTGGTGATCGAGTGAAATGGCGAATCATGACCGCCCACGCTTTCCGGCATGGCACATGATTGATTGATTGAACTTCCTAAGGCAGACTGTGTGGAAGTGGTTTAATTTCCTAGCGTGCCGCTGATAAACAGTCCAGCCTTCACAAGCATATAGCAGTGTGGATAATACAACTGCTTTGTAGACTTTCAGCTTTGTTTCCAAGCTTATTCCATTTCTGTCCCATATATTCTTGTACAGTCTGCCAAAGGCCGCGTTGGCTTTGGAGATTCTTGCATTCACTTCATCATCAATTGTGGCAGCTTGTGACACAGTGCTGCCAAGATACGTGAATTTGTCCACAACACTTAGACTATGACCATTCACTTTGATATTCGACGCAGTGTGATTATTCCCTGGAGCTGGCTGGTACATAACTACAGTCTTCTCCAAATTGATATTGAGCCCACAGTTGGCATAGGCATGTGAGAAAGCTGAAACATTATGTTGCATGTCCGCCTCTGAGTTGGCGTATAGAGCGCAATCATCAGCAAACAGGAGCTCTCTGACGGTGTCGCTGTCAATTTTTGTTTTAGCTTTCAGTCTTCTTAGATTGAAAACTTTCCATCTGTGATATATTAGATTTTCACAAACGTAACATCACGATTAAATATTTCCAGGACGACAAAAATTGGTGTTTACCACAACCAAATTGTTGTTCCACAATTGTACGATCCAAGATTTAATATACCCGTTGGGAATGAAAAACATTAACCAGGAAAGACACCGTATAAATAGCAGTGAACAACCGGAACACAGCCTGTTTTTCACCAACCCACATACACACGAGGCAAGAGAGATTCAATGAGCGAAGGTAGTGATAGTCGCTTCAAAATCAACTTAGCAAAGATAATTTAGTATACGTTAGATAGATGAAGACAAACATCAGCCCACGACATCGCATTGGAAAAATCTGAAACCTGTCGCTGAAGTGTTGGAAGTCGTCCTGTTTGGATGAGGTGAATATAATTTATTTTAAATCTTAGATTAAGTGTGAGCCTATTTTTCCCAGAAGAAGAGTTGGTAAGTTGACTTGTTGAACACGTGTGGTGAATTCTTAAGAAGTTAATTATAATATATTTAATTTTTATAGTTTATAGATAAACTATTCATTAAGAATACCCATAGTGAATTTTATTTTCTCCCAAAGTAAACAACGGATTTAATGTATAAGCAGTAATCCAAGTTGTACATTTATTTCTTAAGCAACTCAATCTACAATGATTGGAATGGTGAGTTCTTAAAGAATTTAATCTAGTACAAACTAAATAATATTATACTCAGTTATCATAGTCATAAGATAAACTGTACATTAGGAGAAAACCAGTGTTTATTTTCTCCCAGCTAAACAACTTAGTTAATGTATAAACATTAGACACATGTTGTAAATTTTATTTCTTAAGCAACTCA
The DNA here is from genome assembly GCA_014155875.1 of Cepaea nemoralis. NCBI lineage: Eukaryota > Metazoa > Mollusca > Gastropoda > Stylommatophora > Helicidae > Cepaea > Cepaea nemoralis. Next base: position 17,657 of record JACEFZ010004964.1, on the reverse strand, counting down.
ATCTACCATGAATTAGAGTAACTTAAGACTTAAGGAAACTCAGAATTCTTAGTACAGTGGTAAGGACATATTGTATATGTGCCCACTGGTAAGATTAAAAACTAGTTTACATGTGCCAGCACTAATAGAGAATTTAGTGGAATGTGTATAGTCAAGTAGATTGAGCACATTAGTCAGTAGATTTACTTTTTGACATGAGCACATGGACAAACAAATAGTTTTCTGATAATTCATGAACACATGAGAATCAAAAAGAGTTCTACAGGTATCATAATTTGTGTGATGGTACAGCACACATGGGGTAATGCAAGTATATAGACATGGCTGTTAACCATGGAGAATAATAATATTTGTGCCACATAATAGTTCGTAACCAACCGCCATGCAAGAAGTATTTTAATTCATAATGCCTGAATGTGAATTGGATATAGCACCTAAATTGTATGTATTTTATGAGAACATGTGATAACTCCTGGATTTCATGTTGCTAAATCCTGGGTGAATTGCATAAGTGTGTCTAATGATCACAATGATCACTATGTCATTGCTGATAACATGTCTGTGAGGATTCATGTGTGATTTCATCATTGTTAAACAGATGTGAATGTATCATTTGATAAAACCCATCAGCATGCATGACTAAATATCCAGGAAATAATATAAGTAGGTTGAAGGATGAGATTCCCTTGTAATGTCATTCTTGTTGAATCTGTGAATGTATTCTGTGTAAAGCACCTACATAGGTATGATGTCATTTCTACAGATATGATGTGTATGATGAGTGATTGTGAAAGGAGATATTTCATTGTGATATCAGTGATGCTAAACATTTTATGTTGTCATTGGGAAATCACATAAGTATAATTGCCCACCTTACATGTCAGTATGAAGGATGCGTGATGAATGATTCCTGTATGATCACCCATACCAATATGAATGTGTCTGTAGACTGAGTGAAATGATCATCCATGCATATGAATGATACATGAGGAATTTGAGTGAGTGAGTGAAGTTACATGCTGAGAGAGAGGGAGTATAAGCCAACAGTCAATCTCAGGATAGCCGGCAAATTTGATGTGGAATGCCATGACTATCACCAGAAACAAGTTCGGCATAACCCATAAACTAAATAATAATTTAGTACACTCCGGCGCATAACACCACTTTGTATAAAATATCATTCATGTTCCTATCATCTAGTTTTGTGCGCTAAGCACGACACAACCAATATCATACATTACGCATATTACAGCATCTGTGTGTGTAATTTAAGCATAATTCCACTTCGTATTTCATGTCACTTCTGGTAACACATATGGTCTAGTGTAATGACATTAATGTAATACAATGAGGATGATGATGACTGTGATGTAATGAAAATTAATGTAAAAACCATGATGATGATGACTGTAATGTAATGAAAATGATGCAATAATGATTATGATGATAATGTTAGAATGATGTAAGGATTTCTAATGTCATAAGCATGATAATAATGATAATGATTGTAATTACAATGATTATAAAAACCATGATGATGATGATGATAATAATAATAAATATTACATCCATGAGAATGGAAGAAATCTTCTCACTTGCAGCATTTAATGAAGAAGAATGCACTTGAAGGCTATACAAGAATAATACCATAATGTTCTTATCTTGTTTATAAGCAAATACTCATTGAAATGGGAACTGATTTTCAAAAGCCCTTAATATATGAGACCCTTTTTCTTGAATAGAAAAAGATGAATAAGAGAATTAACTAGGAACAGAATGGGATAGGAGACATAGTTGTAAATTCCAAATCAATCAAGGTATGACTTAACCGGTAGACCTGAGGACAGGCATAGGTGAAGATGAAACTGCACATCTGCTAGTTAACACCTTGAACCCCTGATAGTGGAAGATTGGAGTGAGAGCAAACAACTATGTTGGTGATAACTAATTAAGAACACCATGACTATCTTTCTTCTATGTTTATTTTCTCTAAGAACAAGATTCATTCTATTGTTTTCACTTGTTGTGTTCTTAGGCTTTTACATTTCATTTCTAATGTCATAGTTATGATATAATTAGAATTATGTGATGCTAAAATTGCAGGTAGTGGTCATTATCCAGACCTGACTTTGTGAATGCAGCACTTTGTGAAAGTAGTTGTAGCAGCTTGACTGAATGCAGTAGCCACTTAACTGAGTGAGGCAGCTGAGATAGTGAAGCCAAATACTATTCCACAGCAACTTCCTGCCAATTTTCACCACCTTTCCAGGACATGTATCACATATCTTTGTAGCCAGGTATAAGTGAAGAAAACCAGTGAGCCAAATGTAAAATAAATCACCTGGGAAAACAATAAGAACACTCAATATTCTACAATGACTGTTACCGAGATCCCATAACTGGATGGTAAATCAACCAGGGTGTACCCAGTTCTTTCCACAGATTAGAATTAGGCCAGCAGAAGAGGCCCAATAATCATAAGTTAAACGGGTTGCAACACTGAGGACAATGTATGATACAGTGGCACAGTCATGAGATAGATACTTAGTTAAGAGACTAATATACCAGAATATTTGTAATTGAACTGTATTGTTGTTGTATGTTATTACATGTATAATCAATAGTTCCATTTATTTATAATAAATGATAAAAATTACAGGTTATTGTCTTTTTTTGAGAGTTCTCTTGTCATACTAAAATTGTTGTAAGCAATTACCCTAGATTAATTATTTAGTTGGTAGAGGAGAGGCAAGGAACCATTCCATCAGGACATTTGGGATACTCAGTAAAAAATTCATTTTTTCCTTGAGGTATTCCTTGGTTCTCCAAAACTCTATTAAATGGTCTCAAATCATTGAGCCAGTAACAGCTAAATTAATTTTAACGGGCAGGATCACATTGAGATAGAGGAACTCTGGATCCTTGATCTCTTTTGGGTTGAGCCATCAACTATTTATCCGACACCATCCATGCGGTAGTTGATGTCTATTCCAATGTCGTTGTTCTCGAAGGCATTCGTCAACATAGCTGAAAACATGAGGCTGAACAGTGTTGGTGCCAGGACACATCCTTGTTTCACTCCATTGGTGACAGGAAAGAGCTCAGACAGTTCACCATTTTCCTGTACTCTTGCCTGCCATCATGAAATAGCCGCACTATTTGGACAAACATTCGTGGACAGCCATATTTTTCCATAATCTTCCACAGTCCTTCTCTGCTGACTGTATCAAAAGCCTTGGTACGGTCAATGAAAGTGGAGAACATTTCACAGTTCTGTTCCTGACATTTCTCTTGCAGGTGCCTTGCAGCGAAAATCATGTCAACAGTTCCACGTTCTTTTCTGAAGCCACACTGGCTCTCGGGAAGAAGACCTTGATCGAGATGGGCTGTGAGGCGATTGAGAAGAATTCTGGCGAGTATCTTCCCTGCAATTGAAGGCAAGGAGATGCTTCGGTGGTTGTCACAGGATTGGCGGTTTCCTTTTCGTTTGTAAAGGTGGACTATTGAAGCGTTCTTGAAATCGTGTGGCATGGTCTCGTTCACCCATATGTTTGTAAAGACTTGGTGAAGCTACTTTGTTAGGACCGGCCCACCTGCCTTGTATATCTCTGCCGGGATGGAGTCCAGACCAGGTGCCTTGCCGCTGGAGAGTTGCTGGATGGCTTTGTTTACTTCCACTATGGTTGGCAGGTCATCAAGTGTATCGTTGATGGGAACTTGAGGAAGGCAGTTGATGGTTTCTTCATCGAAGAAGGACGTTGCATTTAAGATGTTGCTGAAATGTTCTGCCCAGCTCTAAAGGGTGTCTTTCTTATGTGTGACCAATGTTCCCCCATCTGCACTGAGGAGGAGAGATGTGCCTGGTGATGTAGGACCATAGACCGCTTTCAGTGAGTCATAGAAGTTTTTCATATTATGTCTGTCAGCAGACAATACCAGGCACTCATGGTAGCAGACATGTGCAGGGTGAATTTTTTATGACTGTGGGGTGTTTGAAAATATTACCCGAGGAGCGGCTGGCCGAGAAGCTAGAACGCCGGACTCTCATTCGGATGACCCGGGTTCGATCCCTCGGTAAGGTGTGGGATTTTTTCCTGTCGGGGACAAAAAGAAAATTCTAACCTGCACAGGTCGCGGCGGCTGCACTAGCCAGGCGGCCTTTAATTTCTCAGGCTCAAAGACCCCTCTTCCGTACACTGCAAGGTACTATATTGGCAGTAAATGACAGTTTGACAGTACCCGTCTAGTATCTTCCACCTTAATCTCACAGTACTCCTTCCTAGTGACCGGTGACAAGGCTTCTCTGACCATATCTCTAATACCTTTTTTTTAAACCCCCGATGGGGTCAGGTATGGCCACATGAAGGGTTTGAGCTAAGCAGACCTGGAGGAGATGACCGACTGCTTTAACCAGAGCATTAGGACAGCATCAGTACCGCAGGATTGGGTGCACAGCTATCTCATCACTCTCCCAAAACCATTCAAGGATCAGTCAAAGCTTAGCGGCTTTAGGATCATCACCCTTCAAAATACATTTGGGAAGGTTTTAGAGAAGATAGTCGCTGTCAAGCTGCAAGAGTATTTGGAAAGCGAGAAGCTTCTTCCAAGAGGCCTGGGGAGCTACAGGCCAGGAAAAGATACCTGGTCAAATGCAGCCACTTTTGCCTTTGATGTTTATGAGGGGTTCCAGAGTAGACAGGAAACGATGGCAGTAGCGCTTGATCTCGAGGATGCGTACAATAGAGTTCGATATGATATTTTGATGACCGCACTGATGGATAAGGGGGTCAATCCCTGGTTGGTGAACTGGATAGCAGCCGTCCTGCACTCTCGTCGGATTGCACTCCGTCTGGGCGCATGGACCTCAGAGCCACATATGTTAACCCCGGGACTGCCACAGGGATCTGCAGTCTCGCCGGTGCTCTTTAATGTGTATACGAGCAAGATTGCAAACCTAGAAGCACCAGGGGTTGGAAGAATACTAACATTTGCAGATGATATTCTTGCATATAAGCAGGGGAGAGATAGGGAGCAAACAACCCAGGAGTTACAGGCTACAGTAGATAAAGTGATTGACTGGTGCACAGAAATTAGTGCTGTCATCCACCCGGAAAAGGCGGCTGTTTTGTGGTGCTCTCTGGACAACAGGATTGTAAGAGCTGATGTCCCAAGCCTCGCGATAGATGGTAGAAATGTCAGCAGAGAGAACAAACTGAAGTATCTGGGGATCAAATTTGACAGGAGCCTATCCTTCAAGGACCATGTGGAGACGGTCGTGACAAGATCTCAAAAGGGACTCAATGCACTTAAAACTATGGCTGCAATGGACATAGAGCAGAGAATGCTTTTCACACTATACCAGCACTTGATCCTCTCAGTAATTGATTATGGATTAGGTCTGCTCACTGTCTCAGAGAGTCAGCTGGTGAAGTTAGAGCGCATACAGAACGAAGCTATGCGGGTCATTCTGGGATGCACTAGAGACACCCCAGTAGTGTGTATGCATTACATCCTTGGTCTGCCGACTGTTGCTGGTAGGCTCAAGGTGATGCAGGCGAAGGCATACCTCAGAGTAGCTGCAGACACAGACCACCCACTGCATGAGGCGCTGGACGCAGTTAAGGGTCAGCGACTGATAAGAGGGAAATCATGGATGGCTCAGGCGGAGGATACGATCAGACAGGTGTGCCCCTTGGAGAACATGAGGCGTGGATAGGAGTGGGTCAGAGTGCCAGCGGAGCAGTCAGACTTGTGCAGAGTTATAATCACATTAAGCCGGGAGTGCAAGGAGTGGCCAGCAGGGGCCACGGAAGTGGAAATCCAGCAACTAATTCAGGACAATGCTCACTCGAGTGATGTGATTATCTACACAGATGGTTCGGTGTCAAGAGGTGAGAGAAGTGGCTGGGGGTTCATAGCCAAAGCTAATGGTCGATGTTTGGGGCAGGAGCGCCTGGCATATGATACCACAACATCCAGCTTAAGAATGGAAGTGGAGGCAGTCACTGCGGCTCTCCGCTGGATGGAGAATACGACACACACACACACACACACACACACACACACACACACACACACACACCGTGATTGTAACTGACTCAGAAAGCGTGCTGACGAGGGTGAGGACGGGCAGACTTCGTGCGGAGTGGCTTGCTTCGCTTCGGAGGTCACGGGTGACAAGCATCGCCTGGATCTTTTCTCCGGGGCATGCTGGTGTGCTGGGAAATGAACAGGCGGACAGATTGGCTGGCTCTGCAGAACTTGGTGGAGTATTGATACATGACAAGGCAGACGTGGTTGCGGCCTTGTGGGAGCACGTGCACACCTCGGAGGAGCAAATGGATTACCATGGTCTGGCAAGAATGAGACAACGAGGAGTGACGAAGGGATCTGGCCGACGCTCAACGCTCAGAGGAAAGGCGAGACGGACTTATAATCAGATTGCTACTGGTACTATTAGTGTTGGAACTCTTCGCTGGCTGCTGAGGATGGGGACGGAGCACTTATGGGAATGCCCCGAATGCTGTGATGTCGATTCCTAAATCAATCAATCAATCAATCAATCTCTAATACATCAATCCTGCTGCTCCGTTTTTTTTTTTTTTAATCGTGCAACAAAAGCTTCCCCTCTGTCCTGGTCAGGTGTCGAAGGTCGGTTGATATCATCATAAACGGTAACATGTGTATCTGGCATCGCCTGTCTGTTCATCTGCCGGTGCAGCTTCCAGAATTTACCCAATGTCACATCTTCACCGACTTTATTAATAAACTGCTTCCACTTCGTCATTTTTGCCTCTGCTGTCTCGAGTTTAAAATACTGTACCTTTACTATTTTTAAACCTGCCAGCCTCCTCCAATTCTGTGTCGACTGAATTGGTTGCTCTCCGCACCCTCTGCCAAATCCTTATGGCTACCCTCTTTTCCCTCCATGATTTCGCCACCCCTGGTGTCCACCATGGTGGTTGGGTGAAGGGTCTTCTTGTTGGTTTAGACCGTCTCTGTGATCTAACTCCCCAATAGCAAAGATTGGTCGCAATCATAACTGAATGCTCTGCGAGATCGTATAGCCCTGATTGTCCTGGACTTAGGTATCAGTACAAAGCATGGTAGGTGATCGCTTCCATGGTCCCCAAGGACACTCCATTTTATGTCTGATACGGCCTCTTGAGATACAAGTGCCAGGTCGATGGCCGCGTCAGGGCCCCCGGTCTCATTGCCAGCCTAGTTGGTGCCCCGTCGTTTAGACAGACCACATCCGTCTCAAGCAAGGCCTCAGCAATAGCAGTACCCGTCTGTTCTCTCCCGACCTGTCTCCCTCTTAGTCGCGTGCATTGAAGTCACCACATATAAGATACCTGGTACCAGTGGTATCCGCTGAACCTTTCAACCAGTCCCAACTCTCTCTGCTTATGCAAGATTCCCCACTTACATATGTAATCGTCTGGCGCGATACATGATGATGATGATGTTACCAGTACCAGCATCCCTTGCAGTGCCCTGGGGTACGATGGGAAGCCGCTCTGGAAGAGAGGATAAATAGAGGCGCGTGTCAGTTTCCCGGTCTCTCCAAACCAGACAACCGTGGCCGAAGGAGCGATTATGTAGATCGCTGTTAGTATAGAATAGGGAGGCTTTAACCAGCCCTCCCCAGTCACTGGACCAGAGCAGGGAGTCACAAATGCCTCTAGATTTAACCATGACTGGCTTGTGTGGCCCACACACGAGGACCGAGGAAATCCATCAAAATGACTGGCAATTTGTAAGCCCACTCTTGGTGAGTTAAATTTATTTAGATAGCTTAATTAAAGATAGGATAGTGGTGCCTTTGCTAGTTCCCAACTGGAAGCTCCAAACTTAACATCCACAGGTTTGAGGTACAATTCGGTGTAGTTCGGTTTATAGTTTTACCTAGATTGAGGAACTCTTCTGTTCCTGAGTGACTAAAATTAGTAGAGTTATCTTCATGTAAAATGGCGATGACCAGCAGAATGACAACAACATGGGTTTGCTTCAATTAATGATTGTAAAAGTGCTACTCTGCAGACTGGCAGGGGTGTATTAAGAAAACTAGTACCAGGGGTATTCAGTGACGATGCAGGAGAAAGGTTGTTCTCATACGATGGTGTGTATATTTGTAGGTTTTTAGATTTAAGGTAGCAGACAGTGCAGTACGGATTGGAAGTAATCAAATATCGATACTGTACTGTGTTTGGTAGTTCTATAGAATTTGATATAGCCACGATTCAATACAGTATTAAAAATATGTAGTATCATAGTCCAGAGTAGAGGAGGATGTATTTTTCTATAAAGTCTGTGATCTGACAAGAGGAAAATATGAAGCACTAGCATAAAAGAGAAAATAATGAAATAATGGTCGGGGCTGTTTACAACAGTAAAGAGGAAAATATGGAGCATTGTTGAATAAAATATTAGGTTATGATTAATTCTATTTGGGTGGTATTCCTGTATGAAGGTGGCCAGATTAGGTGTGCAGGATATATATAATATAATGCCATTATTATAGTAGCATGGTGAGGTTGAAGATAACAGTAGATTGAATGGCCTGGGGTAACTAGGGCTGTTCCAGGTGGACTGTACAGTCAGCAAGAGGGAGGCAAAGTACATCATTGGGTGGTTATACCAGTCTGGTCTATAATGAGGAACATGAAGTTGAGCTGGAAACATGGTACAGATGTGTTTATGATTTAACTTCCCACAAGAAAGGGGAAGGCCGGTGTCTTTATATTATAATGTACTGAGGTATTGAGATATCTCACATGTAATGGAAAGTAAAGGGTGCCAGGGGATGAGAGACGCCTCCATTATGTTAGATGACTTATCATGACTCAAGAACGCCAAACCTATAGTGATTGCTGGCGTACGAAGGTGTAGAGTGGCACGGTGAAAGTAATAGATATATGGTGCTTGATGACAATGTATGTTATGTTCTTCTAGATAAATGGAGCTATGGTAATAATTATTCATGACTGGGTGTAGTGATGAAGGTGCCAGGTTGAACACTACACATGAAAGGGTGGTTTATGATTATAATAGTATTCATGGGGATAATGATCTGTGTTGCTCAGGTTGGACACATGTGAACTTAGTAAGAATAGTCTCCTGACCAGCAAGAGGTGCTGAATAAGGCACCCATAATGAATCTGGGGTATTATTGAGAGCTTGGTCATGGTGAGGGTGACCATGTAGTGATGTCAGCTAAGATGATTGGGATTGTGATTGTGGTGGTGGCTATGGTGAGAGCGATCATTTGGTGATTGTGATGGTTTTATGTGGTGTTATATGTCTGAGTTGTTGGCGGTGACTTATGTTATAGCCTGTGTCCTGATTGTTGCTGGTGTTATGTGTAGAACTGTGCTTCTGGTCTATTGATGTTGTCCAGTTGTCATCAGTACAAAGGTGTGTGTCCTGCTGATGTCATGTTGAATTGCATATCCTATGTCTGCTTGATTGCTGTTGCTGGTGCATTGAACTGTATTTATGTCCTGTATGTACATGTTCAAATGGTGTTGTCCTGTTAGAGTCGTTGTACACCGGTGTAGCTGAGTTGAGTTCGGTGTTGATTTTGACTAGTTGATGAGTGTTGCTGTGTAACATTGGCATTTATGAGTGGTGTTGTCAGCCTGTGGTGTTGGGGATGGGAAGTTGTGTTGTGTCAGAGATCTGTAGGTAATGACCTCCCTGAACTGTAAATACAGAGTTAGATGAGAAGCCAGGAAAGGCTGCGAGCATTGTGACGAGGGATGATCCGCCCTCACATTAAGATTGTCCCATGATGTGGTGGTGGCTGTTGCATTAATTGTGGGCCCAATCACTCCGAAGGATGCTGTAGAGCGTGTGTGCTCTGTTTATATTTTATGTGGAGTATATCCTATAACCTATCCATATCATTGTTGTCCAGTTGAAGTATCATGTGGTTGGTGTGAACTTACACAGTCCATGTCTATGTTTGTGCCACAAGGACACTGTTTGCATACACCGTTGCTGTAGTTGTTGTCCTGTGAAGTCCATGTGTTGATGCAAATAATGATGCTTTGATGATTATTAATTAGATGTTGTACCTTGTCATGCATTGCAGGTAGTGACCCCTGGCCATGGTTGTGGTTGTAGAGCAAACTTGAGCCCCGGCTCTGGTTAATGTCGTAGGCCACTCACATCCCCTTCGTATACCTGTTTATGCGTGTTTATGCCACTATATCTCTGCTGTTAGGGTTATAGTTTTGTTACTCGTTATGTTATGGTTTTTCGCTGTATCTGGTCCCAGTCGACTTATGTGATGCGGGTGTCTTGTGTGGGTATTGAGGGTGCCCTTCGACTCAACTGAACATGATTGAGGTCTCACTGTCATTTAGAGACCGCCCCTGTAGTCAGTGCTAGGCAGCAGTTATCTCTAACTGTGGGATTTCAGATTCCCATTTCTGTATGTACCAACTGTCCATGAGTCCTGAGATGATTACAATAGAGAGTCCATACCTGCTGTTACCGTTGTTGTTTACGTTGAGGCTCTGTTGTTGCCATGTCCTTGTTGGTTTGTGGAGATGGGTACCTAGTCATGTGCGTAGCGATGTTAGGCAGCAGTGATTACTGTGGGAACATAGGTTCCCATTTCTGTATATGTCAGTTATGTGACATGTCAAGATGCCTGTTTGTCACTAAACCATGCAGTTCTGTCAATAAAAACCTAATTTTGTTGTTCTTAATTTGTTTTGTTTAGTCTGTAGTTTGTTGTGTAAACTCATTGATCCTGTTACAGTCCAGCAGTGTAATCTTCTGTCTGGGGTGTACAACAGTACATCCCCCGCCCTAAGAACTCCTGGAATCTTCTGTCTAAATTCTACCCCTTTTCTTGTTAACAGAGGAGGATATACACAGTGATCTTTCTCTATTTCTCCTTATTGTCCTTTTCTTCTCTGGCCCATTAAAAGTCAGTGTTGCGCTTCTTTGTCTTTGAGCACTTAAGTATAGGAAATTACATCTTCCTGTCCTTGATATTCCACCTCCTATGACACATATATATTTATTAGGTTCCAGCTGTATCTTCCGATTTTAATCTGCATCCCTTGCACTTATTTACTTTCTTGACCCAGTCCAATCATATCCAGTATTGAATGCTGTAAGCTATCCTTGACCTCCAGAGCCTTCCATGTCTTCCCTGCCCGGTTGGGTTAATGTAACATGTAAAGCCCGGGCACTTACAAGAGTTTATCTTCAATTCTTGTAAAATCAGGAAATCAAAGTCGTAGACCAGTTTCTTCAAAATTGGTCCTCGCTGCTTTGCACTACGGAAATTCAAATACCCAACCCGTATATTGTTTAGTGCCAAACAATCCGTTTTCCTCATACCCTTTCTGGCTCCAGCCCTCGTCTTCCTTTTGCTTCCCTCTTCTCCTCCACCTCTTCTACTCCGCTTAATTTTCTCCCCGCTGGCTGTTGTCAAAGGTATCGAGCATAAAGCATGCACTTCGTTGCTTCGGCGATAATTCTTTTTATTTTCCATAGATGGTTTGATGTGAAGGCAGAAACTACGGTTCATGCCCCGCTCGCATACCCATACCAGACGTTCCACGTTCACGACCAGCTCAACCGTGGCCATTCTGGACTTAACTCATTTAGGTACTTCTAAATACAAATACATTATTTTCTGCAATCGGTTAGCAACATTAACGTTTTAATTCCTAGCCGTATGTCTACTTTAACCCAACCAATCATTATTACATGTCCCAGCCAAGTGTTTACTTTAACCAAACTATCATTGCTATTATTACCTGTCTCAGTGACGTGTTTATTTTAACCCAACCAATCATTATTATTACCTGTCCAGCCAAGTGTTTACTTTAACCAAACCAGACATTTTTATTATAACTTGTCCTAGTCAAGTGGCCCATTGTTATTTTCTGTCTCAGGCAATTGTTAAGTGAGCCCACACTATCCTAGATATTTTCTTGATTAGTTCTGCTTCAAACTGCTTTTATTTTAACTCCTATTGAACTATACAATTACAGCTTAACGTAATACTTATCTGTGACTTGCAGAGCAGGCTGAAAATGCTGCAATGTCGTTGTTTTAATAACCATAAAATTATAACCGTATGCACATCATACCATCATGTACATCATACTGTCGTGCGCATCTTAGTGTCATGCACATCATACTGTCATGCACATCATACTAACTTCAAACTCAATCATACAAAATTGAATTAACTCTCGTGCATATCATACTCACTTCAAACCCGTACGCATATACTGACTGATTTTAATTTCGTATATATCTCATCTAAAGAATTCAACATAAAATAGATGAGGAAGTAGCTGAAGAACAATTTGGGTTCCGCAAAAGCAGCGGCACCAGAGAAGCAATTATCTGTTTGAACACGTTAATTGAAAATATATAGAAGTTCAAAAAAGTATATATGTTTGTTTTATAGACTACTAGCTGACCCGGCCCGGCTTCGCCCAGACCCTGGTGGGGAGCATCTCATTTAATTCATATAAGTAGTCATATAAGTTCTCGTTCCCGTTACCGACAATCTGTCTGTCTGTCTGTCTATCTGTCTGTCTGTCTGTCTGTCTGACCCGGCCCGGCTTCGCCCAGACCCTGATGGGGAGCATCTCATTTAATTCATATAAGTAGTCATATAAGTTCCCGTTCCCGACTATCTATCTGTCTGTCTGTCTGACCCGGCCCGGCATCGCCCAACTCCTGGTGGGGAGCATCTCATTTAATTCATATAAGTAGTCATATAAGTTCCCGTTCCCGACTGTCTGTCTGTCTGTCTGTCTGTCTATCTATCTGTCTGTCTGTCTGACCCGGCCCAGCCCATGGTGGAGAGCATCTCATTTAAATCATATAAGTAGTCATATAAGATCCCGTTCCCGACTATCTGTCTGTCTGTCTGTCTTGGGTAAATGGAGGAGGGAGGAGGAAGAGGGAGGTGGAGGAGGGAAGAGGAGACAGGAGACAGGAGGAATAGGAGGGAGGAGGAGGGATTAGGAAGAGGAGGGAGGAGTAGGGTGGAGGAGGAGGGGGAGGAGGAGGGAGGAGGAAGAGGGAGAAGGAGGAGGAGGAGAACGCAGGAGGAGGAGGAGGAGGAGGAGAGGGAGGAGGAGGGAGAGGGAGGAGGGAGCAGGAGGAGGGAGGAGGAGGAGGGAGGAGGATAACGCAGGAGGAGGAGGAGAGGGAGGAGGAGGAGAGAGTGGGAGAAGGGAGAAGGAAGAGGGAGGAGAAGGAGGGAAGAGGGGGAGGAGGAGGAAGAGGGAGGAGGAGGAATGTGAAGGGAGGAGGAGGAGGGAGGAGGAGGAATGTGGAGGGAGGAGGAGGAGGGATAAGGAGGGAGGAAGAAGGAGGAGGGGGGGGAGGAGGAGGGCGAAGGAGGAAGGAAGAGGAGGGAGGAGAAAGAGAGTGGAGGAGGAGGGAGGAAGAGATAGGCGGAGAGAGGAGGAGGAGGGAGGAATAGGAGGGAGGAGGAGGGATTAAGAGAAGGAGGAGGGAAAGGGGAGAAGGAGGAGGATGAGGGAGGAGGGTGAAGGAGGAGGAGGGTGAAGGAGAGGAGGAGGAGGAAGGGGAGGGGGAGGAGAACGCAGGTGGGGGAGGAGGAGGTGGAGGGAGAAGGAGGAGGTGGAGGGAGGAAGAGGGAGAGGAGGAGGAGGAGGAATGATGAGGAGGGAGGAGAGGAGAGGAGGGAGGAGGGAGGAGGAGAAGGGAGTAGGAGGGATGAGGAGAGGGAGGAGGAGGAGGGGAGGAGGAGGATGGAGGAGGAGGGGAGAGGGAGGAGGAGGAGGAGGTAGAGGCAGGAGGAGGAGGGAGTTCGCCATTCCGAATTCATACTCGTCTAGGTTCTGTGATTTCGGTCCTTCCATTGATTGTTCTTCCCTTCTACACGACTGTAGATAACTTCCTTACACATAAAAAGATGAATTGTTATTGATATTGCCGTGGCATGGAGGCATATATATCAGCAGCAGAGTTGAACGCCTACGCCAGCCGGCACGGCACTTGATGATGATGATGATTGCCGTGTGACGATTCTGTGTAGTCACGTCATTTTCTTCCCTTTCCCTAGCGTTTTGGTTCGGGGATTCTTTCATCATCATCATCATATATTTACGTACGTATTTTGGGAATGGGAGGAGGGAGGAGGAGGAAGAAGAAAAAAAAATATGACAGTTGGCGGCGGTGGAATGAAAGGAAGGCGTGTAGAAAATTTCATCTCAATCGGATGGGCCGTTCGCGAACGTATAAAGGACATACATACATACATACAGACAGACAGACAGACGGAGATCCTAATTTATATATAAGACAAGAAAGTTTTTGATAGAGTACAACATGAACGACTAATTACGTGCCTTCAAGATATGGGAGTAGGCGGAAAGGACATCAGACGTATTAGTAACTTGTAATGGGAACAAGTGGCGTCTATTAGATGCGGTAATAACTATTCGTCGCCTGTAGAGATAAAAAGAGGATTACGACAAGGTTGTGTACTGACCCCAAGCCTCTTCAACATATACAAAGAAAGAATTTTTAAACAAGTTGAAATGCCTGAACTTAACATCAATGGAAGAATCATAAAAAAATCTTAGGTATGCTGACGACACCGTGTTACTAGCAGAAAGTGAGCAGGAGTTACAAGACCTAGTGGAAGAAGTAAACAGGCACAGTGCAGAATGTGGCTTAGATATTAACATCCAAACAACAAAAACTATGGTAATTAGCAGTGAAAAGGAAAGGTCATCAATGAACATCACAGGAAACGGACAGATACTAGAACAAGTAACAAGTTTCTCCTATTCCTATCTTGGACATATAATAAGAGATGATGGCAGAAGTGAAATAGAAATCAAAAAGAGAATAGGAATGGCCAAAAATGCTTTCAACGGCAAGAAATCAATATTAACATCTAGAGAGATTAATAACGCATTAAAATTGTCAAATGCTACGTATATTCAACGCTACTGTATGGCGCGGAAGCCTGGGCATTGAACAAGCAACTAGAAAGTCGCATAGAAACCCTGGAGATGTGGATATACAGACGAATATGTCGTATTTCATGGAAATAAACACAAATGCAGAGGTTCTAGAAAAACTGGGAATAAAGAGAAGGTTGATGAAAGAAATAAAGAGGCGGCAAGTGAAATATTTCGGCCACGTTAAAAGACATGATACTCTTATAAAAACCATACTGGAGAGCAAGATTGAGGGCAAGCGAGCAAGGGGTGGACAATGATACAAGTGGGAAGAATGACAGAATGTTGTTGTTGTTGTTGTTGTTTGTCCATCAAGAATGATGGTGACCATTCATTTCATCCAGTGGGGTTGAAAGTATGGAGCCGTGAGTTCTAAGATGGCTGATAAGGCCTATTTTGGCTCGAAATGTTCTTTAACAATGTGAGCAATGTATGCTTGACGTTCTAGGAGGAGGATTTCCTGCAGTGGTTTTTCTGTCCAGCCTTTTCTTCACAGCTCTTGCAGTCCTGGTTGCTTCATAAGTGACTGCGCCCTAATGTAATGATGTACACCAGAATGTACCGTCAAGACGAGAGAGACAGACAGTGTTGGAGATCCATTGCAGCCCACCTTCATTGTGGAGACGGCACCTGATTTATTGATTGATATCTCGTCTCCTCTTGTTCCTCTTATACCTTTCGGTGTCGAGGTGAAGCATAAACAGAGGGAGACTGCCCGTTTATGGACTTCATATATCGTGATATCCAAACATTGTTATTCCCTCTGTCCATCGTTTACATGGTCGGCATCTTCTTCTGCTTCCATTTGGTCTGTAAATTATTGCTTGTTGTGCTGTTAGTTGGTAATCTCTCGTAGTTACATGGCTAAACCATTTAACCTGCTACCTTCCGGAAAAAAATCTAGCTCTGCTATAACCTACACTTTAGTATGATTTCTTCATTTCTGATTTTCTCTCTTCTTGATGTATTGAATATTCTTCTCATGAATCTCATTTCTGTTGCCATGATTTTTCTTTTTTCTTTTCTTGTCATTATCCGGGTTTGGCTTTAATCTCGTGCATATCAAACTAACTTCACTCACAGACGCTAAACAACAGTCATATCAGGAAAGTGTTGGCTCGTTGGCAAATTATCGACTATATCTCTGTTGAACCCGGTGATGGTTTTGGGGGGTCTATTGTTGAATCTTCGTTGACAAAAACATAATGTTTGTTGATGAAAAATCTTGCCGAGATATGCAAGGTAAAAAATGTGAAGCACATGAGAACAATCTCAATAATCAGGAGATAGCAAAACCACAAGTTACTTTCTTGCTCCATCAGATAGCCTTGAAGAGACGGGATAATCATCCCTCCGATGGAAGAAGCCACAAGAATGCAGGCTGAGATGCGTGATGTCACTTTCATCAGTTGGGACTCTGTCCATGAGAACCCCGCGGGGAACACAGCGGAGACACTCAGGCCAAATAGTGCAGTGAATACAATTATTGCATCGACTGCATTAAACATAGCGCTGATGGTAAAGCATATGCTTGTAACAATCATGAGAAGACAGGATATGAACAATAACTGTACCGATGAGAGGTATTGTGATATGAATATCATTGCGAATCTAGAGGCAGCAAAGAAGGCCCAGAATACAGAAGTTACATTAGCTCCTGTGGACTTTGATGTATTGTACTCGTTGACAAGAAATGTCATAAGAAATGAGGAAAACGTAGTTTCAGCGCAGACGTACAAAAGATACATTAAACATAACATAAAAATCATATACAACAGTATTGGTATGGGAAGTTTCCTTTGTGTTACAGCTCCATCTGCTTTGATAGTATCATCTCCAGTGCCAAATTTATCTTGTATGTACATGACAAGCCATGGTATCCCTGATACAATGCATAAGATGCCTGTTATTATGTATGCATATTTAACATCTGTTGTGTCTGGCTGTGTTTCTGATCTTGTCTGTTGGTCTGTTGAGTTGATCAGACTCTCCATTGAAATGTTCTGTCTAAATGGCTGGGCAAGGAATGGTGCCGAATACAAAGGCGATATAACTCCTCCAATTGCAAAGAAAAAGTGAAGCATCTGCATGAGTTCATGCCCCTCATTTCCCCAGACTCGCATTTGCTCTGCATTTCCAGCTGTAAGATACAGATTATAGAAATAAAGTCAGAGGTGCAGTTTAAGATGACAGAACATTTAGTTTCCCGGAATATATACCAAACTGCTACACAGTTAGCAATATAATAACATTTATCTTCTCGTTAAAGTAAACGATCGGATGGAATTAAATCTTCTGGTTAAACTAGACTCTTGTATTCATGGGTGTTTAAAGAACCGTTCGTTGTTTGTTCATAATTGCAGATGAGGATTGCAGTATCAATTGTCAGTTCCTGTGTGGCTGCGAGGTTGTTAATTAAACCGACCTGAGTCTGGAAATGTCTCTTCTGATGCGAGTAACCAAGTTATCTTCTTTCGTTCGCTTGAAATATGTATACAACTGCAACGCTGTCTCTTGTATGAATTTAACTGTCTTTTTAGTTCACTCAGCGGTCCATAAAGTTTATCTTCCACTGTTGTCTCTCTAGGTCAGAAGGTTTGCCTAGATATGTTGTATTTTGAGCAGTCTTGGAGAATGTGCTCTGCTGTCTGCGACGCCAATCCACGTGTG